>VMDR010010132.1:0-31583 GCA_007922815.1 Macrotus californicus | reverse complement strand
TCAGGAGGGAAATAGTGAATCTACCAGCTTTGTCCCACACACCATTCTTCAAAAAGAAAAACTAGTAAAGCTGAATCAGATTCCCCCTCTCCACTTCTATTCTGACTTGGACTCTATCTGAGGGCTCACTTCTTTATATTTGTTCTCTGAGGTTCTAGAAGAAATATTTTAAAGGATGATTTTCTTAGTTGCCGGGCCAGAAATAACTACTTTTAAAAATTTAATGATCTCTAGTACAGCTTGGCCTTTCTGATAATTTGACATAAGCCCCTTCACAATATAGAATTCCTTGAACTTTCAGAGTTGGCCAGACCAGATCCTCCCAAGGCCAGGGCTGTCAAGGCTGTGACTTCAGCCACCAGGGTGATGCAGCTGATTAGGTCCTTAAAGAGCAGAGGATAAAGAGCCTTTGGAAACCTAAATCCATGGTAAAGAAAGCAGTGTTCCTTATGAACATGACTAATAAAATAGGGAAAGTGTGGTATGCAAATAGTCCAAAAATTGTGTGAGAGCATGCTCTTTCAAAAAGCATTTCAAATGATGATGGGAGCAGACTTGACTTTGGATATTGAACACACAATACAACATACAAATGGTGTGTTATATTATTAGAATTGTACACCCCAAACCTGCATAATGTTATTAGCCAGCATCACCCAAATAAGTTCAATAACAATTTTTTAAAAAAGGATTTTAAATCTGACACTGTCTGTTAATGGTCTGTGAGATCAACTACCAGGCCATAAGTTCAGCAGGAAAAACAGGTCAGCATTCAGGAGCAAAAATGAGGATGAGTTTGGGTACTAGACAGGGCAAAAGGGACTATTTTAGACCTCTGTAGTATCAATTGTCTTGAGAAAATAGAGATGCCAAATTCTGATGAGTATTGTCTTAACATTAAGGAAACCTCTGTTGGGAGCATGATCTTTGCTTTTTTTTTCTGTAGGATTCTTGTTATTAAAATCTTAGTGAGAGGGCAGTTATTTTACCCATGGTTTCAGATTTTGCCTCTCTTATTCCTGATTTTGCTTTTGCCTGTGGTCAGGATTTTATTGTTTAGGATGAGGCATGTTAGTTTGTAGAATGATCTGTCTAATATCCCCATAGTTATTCCCTGCTTAGTATTCCTGGCCTTCCTCGCTGTATTCTGTGAATTGTTATCTGATTCTGTTTAGGTCACTATCATCTGCACCTCATGATTATATTTGTGACCTTGATCATATCGCCACTCATCTGCTCTGCCTCAGTACTGTCCTTTGATAAAGAAGAATGACAGTTACTTTTAAGCTCTTTAAAGAGAGATGTATGTACTTAGTTATTTGTGAAATATTTATCAGAGTCCTGGGAACTGTAAAATTGAGAAGGTACTTGAAAATATGGCATTGGAAAATCTATTTTTTGTTATTGTCTATTTTTTAAAAACTAGGCAATTTACCCAAGTGTAACACCATTGTGAACAGTTGCTGTATATTTAAACGTTACTGTGCTAGATCCTATATACTGTAAATAATTCATGGCTTCTTTCCACTAGGACAAGTGAGAATGATGTGCCTAGGATATTGGTGACATATAAATGAATGAGCTAGATAAAATACAAGTCACCTCCTAATTGCTCCATATCAAGGGAAATTAAAATGTCTTTGAATAAACCATAGTCAAATCCCAAGATCCATTCAGTAATTTCAACCAATATTTAATCAAATTCAACCAATATATCTTTTATCAAATATTTGAGGGCCAGGTCTTTGCTGACCACTGGGATTATATGAAGGTGAAACTTTTGTTAATGAGCTTATGGTCTAATGGGGAAGACAGTTAGTGTCCTAAAGGGAAAAGGGAGTTATTAAATGTTTTAAAGCAGGTAATGATTTATATAGCCTTGTATTTTAGAAATATTTCCTGAGTTTCTTTTGAAGAACAGTGTTGGGGGTAGGGACCAAAGCAAAATGGAAGATTGATGTATAAGCTATGGCAATATAAAATTTCACAACATGCGAGATTCTCTGTTAAGCATTGAAAATTGTGGAGTAATGTATATGACATGGTGCATATATCTAGACATAGATATATCTCTCTAAAACTGAATAGCAATACTGGCCTTGTCCTCAGAAGCATAAGATACTTTTATTTGTCTTTGTATTTCATATCTGGAACATAGCTGTTGCTCAGTAAATGCTGGAGAAAATGAATGAGCTGAAAGATGTAATTTTGAAGGAGTGAGAATTTCACGAACAAAATAATTATTGTGGAGTATGATAACTTAAGGTATCAGGGACAGACAACTGAGAAGGCAGAGTGATTACCTCCCTTCACATCAGACAGGACATGTGATCTGAAGTGGAGTTTTAGGTGTAAACTAGTTGTTTTCCAGGAGGGCACAACAAGGAAACCATGTTTGGGAGTGGTGAAAACATTTGCCGTTCTCTGACTTCCTGTGTATGAATCTGGCTTCAGTATGAAAAAGAAGGGCTTGGGGCTACAAGAGAGAAGAAATTAGGTCGATAGAGACCATATCTTCAAGAGCTTCAGATAGCACACAGAGTAACCTAAATCTCACTGTGTAGCCTCTTAAGGCATTTTGAGCAGGGGAGGGAAATGGTTAGTTGTGCTGCTGGTCCACTCCAGCAGCCACAGGGCGAACACACTGGAGGACCTGAGGCTAAATCAGGAAGATCCGTTAAATAGTTACTGGGACACTTCCATTTAAGCGGAGATAAGATAATGGTCAAAAGTCACCCAAAACAACAGACTCCAAACAACTTAAACTTTCTTATTGACAAAGAAGCTAGAAGGCCTCTGTAATTCTGAACTGCCATCTCTCAGGAGCATTGAATACAATTATGGGAAGACACCAGGAAAGGATCTCGTTGCCTGAGTATTTCAGACACCAGACCAGAGCACTATCGGGTTAGTGGGGTGCTCTGAGGTGATGTTACAGACCGCTGCAGGACACAGAGACCTAAGTTCTGAGGTTAGGGGAGAGAGAGAGCCTGAGCAGCGCTGTCTGCAGGGAAATAGGAGTCTGGACTATGGCCATCATGTCACCTCCTCTCAGGTAGAATGAGTAAACGTACGAGAGAATCTGAGAGTTACTCTAGGGGGATTTTCTCCACGTGGAAAGAACCATGAGTGGTAGATAACAACTGTCTTTCTAGTAAAAATGGATGAAAAAAAGATATTGTATCACAGAATTGTGAAAATTTGTATCACGAGGAAAAAGGAAAATAACAAATTGGTATATAACTTATATACAATAAAATCCACCTTTTTCATGTGTATAATTCAGAGGCTTTTAGTATATCCACAGAGGTGTGCGATCATCATCATTATCTAATTCAGAAAGTTTTCCTCAGTCCTAAAAGGAGCCCTGTGCACATTGGCGGTCAGCCGCCATCTTTCACCCCCTCTAACTCCTGAACCTGCTATTAATCAAATTTCTGTCTCTGTGGATTTGCTTAGTCTGGACATGTTGCATGAATTAAATCATACAGTAGGTGGTTTGTTGTTTAGCTTCTTTCACTTAACATGTTTTCAAAGTTCATGCATGCATGTATCAGAACTTCATTCCTTTTTATGGCCATTTTTTAAATATGGAGACCCTACATTTTCTCTCTTTAGCCATTTATCAATTGATGGACATTTGGATAGTTTCTACTTTCCAGCTATTGTGAGAAATGCTGCCACAAGCATTTATGTTCAATCTTTGATGTGGACATATTTTTTTCAACTTCTATTTAGTATTTACTTAAGAGTAGAAATGCTGGGTCATATTAGAACCCTATGTTTAATTTTTGAGTAGCTGCCAAGCTGTATTTAAAGTGACCGCACCGTTTCTCCTTTCCGCCAGCAATGTGCGGTGAGAACTCCAGTCTCTCCACCTCTCACAGTTGTTGTAGTGTTCATCGTGATCACAGCTGTCTCAGGGAGTGTGAAGTGACATCTCATTGGAGCTGGGATTTGCATTTTCTTAAGGACTAAAGATGTTGAACATATTTTCATGATCTTATTTGTCATCATATACCCGCTTTGAAGAAATGTTTATTCATGCTCTTTACCCATTGTTTAATTGGGTTCTTTGTGTTTTTACTGTTAAGTTGTAAGAGTTCTTTATATAGAATACCAGTTCCTTACCAGATATACCATTTGCAAATGTTTTCTTCCATTCTGTGCGTGGTTTTTTTGACTTTCTGGGTAGTGTCCTTTGGAGCACAAAATATTTAATAGTCTAATTTATCTGTTTTTTTTCTTTTGTTGATTATGCTTTTATTGTCATATCTAAGGAACCATTGACTAATCAAGATCACAACTCCTAAGATTTTTATAGTTTAGCTTTTCTATTTAGGTATCTGACCCATTCTGAGTTATATTTCTGTGTATGGTCAGAGGCAGAGATCCTACTTAGTGCTTCTGCCCGTGGGTACCTGGTTGTGCCAGCACCATTTGTTGGAAAGGCTGCTCTTTCCCATTAAACTGTCTTGTCACCTTTGTGGAAATGAATTGAACATAAATATAAGGTTTTATTTCGGGAACTTCTATTGCAAGATCAAGTTTTAGCTTGTTACTTGGCTCAATATAAATAACAGCTTGCACAATCATAAAAGTATAAATACTGAAATGAAAATAACCAAAATTTATGGTGACTATATATCAAGATGGGATGTAGAGAGGAGGGCATAAATTCTCATAATAGCAATTTAATAAATACTGTCTGAAATTGATGGAGAGATAGAAGCATACACATATTATTTAGAAGTTTTGAACTAAATTCCAAGAGTAAAATTTGAGGATGGTTGTCTTGTCAAAGAAAAGGGGACAGAAGACATGTGTGTAAAAAGTCATATAACACTGTCTGAGTTTTCAACTATATTTGGGTATTACTACATGAAATTAAATATTGATTACTAGTTAGAGTGAAATGTTTTCAGTTAAGAACCCTTATGATAAAGGGCTGAAAACTGAAAGAGAATAAGACAGTGTGGCCTGGTTTTCAAGGAAATAGTAACCTAGATTTTCAAGAAAGTTGACAGGGAAGGGAGGGAGAAAAAGGAGAGAAGGTGAGGGGAAATAGTGGATTAATAATTGTATCAATTCACTTACCTAATATTGATTTTAAAAATATTTAAACTATGTAAGCTGAGGGAAAAATAAATAGTAAGAAAATTTGAGGGCATAAGGCTCGAGTGCTCTGAAAAGATGCTTCTTCCTCTGAGACTGGAAGGAGTGCCGTGAGGGTGGGGGTGAATGTGGGTGAATTTCTGTGAAGAGAGAAAAGAAACTGAGACTTCTTTTCCGGGAAGACCTCTAAACTAAGGATGGAAAATGGTCATCTAATGTAAAATAAGTTGATCAGTTCTTGAGGAGAAAAGTGGAGATCTGAAATAGCTGGTTGGGGGATTGGGAATTGGTACCGACATGTATAAAACTAATGAGTGGTGCTGGAGACTCAAATAATTTTCAAGCCACTATGAATTATGATGATGGCTACCACCCCTGAAATCACTATCAGGTGATTTCTGCAAAGAACGGTGGTGCTTTGTGGTCTGGGTGAGAGAGTTGAGAGAAGGTATTTATTAGGGTCAAGGCTGAGGAGTTTGGAGTTGATTTGGATGAGAGGACCCCGTTAAAAATAAAATAAAAATAAAAATTGAAAAAACCTAGCCCAAGTGGCTATGCTTAGAGTGGGAAGGAGCTGAGGCTGGGAAATACCATGTTCAAGGGACAAATAGTTTCCCTTAGGCTGAAGAAAAGTTTTAAAGAGGTAAGAGGGATTTAAAAAACTTAGAAATAAAAAAAAAGTGCAGATGGAAATTTTTAGTCAGCCAACTAACTTGCCTTGCCCAGTCCCTTGAGGTTTGTTGTAAGCATATTTAGTGTTTATTTAAATAATTATCTGCAAAGACAAGATATAAGCATATTTAGAATGGGAAATGATATATTGACGGTTGAATGTAAGAACAAATAGGCTCTGCTCCTTCAAAGTTGAGAATTTCTTAAGGAAGTGTGGTTTCAGGAGATTTTGAAGGGTGGCCAAGGAAGAACTTTTGAAAAGTAAGGTGAGCAATCCAGTTACTGTGCAGGAGAAACTGGGATTGGATGAAGAGACTCGTGGGCTTTAAATCTTTACATCCAGGAGTGTCTTTCCAAGGAAAATGAGACTCTGGTGGACTTTGACCACTTGGTCAGTGTAGGCTTAACCTCCCCTTTAATGAAATCTCTTCCATGTTGCCCCCCAATAAAGTCTGTAAAATAGTTGTAAGTAAAGCTTGCAAGCCCTCCTGAATGACACGTATATAGCTAATCAGCTTCATTTCACTCTGCCCAGCTTTCTCAGCCACAGCTGCTGATTTTAGCTCCCTTCGTTTCCAAGTGAGAGCTTGAGCATACGATGGGGCAAGGAGCAAGAAAAGCCTGGCAATCAAGAGAAAAATACAAAGAGATGGACAATGAAAATTTACTATGGGGATGAATATGGGGGTGGGGGGAAGGAGAGAGCAGTGGGGGAAAAGGCGGGACAACTGTAATTGAACAACAGTTAAAAAATAAAATAAGTTTAGCATTCATTAAAAAAATAAAAGAGTTCAAAATGGGAATGAGGGTTTTGGGAAGAAACAGAATTTGTAAAAGGAATAAAAATAATATTAGAGGAATAGAAAAAGTTCAGAGAAACAAATAGACAGGATGATAATGGCAGAAAAATTCTTAGTTATTTTGAGATTGCTTTTTTTTTTTTGCTGGTTTGTTATGAGGAGCAGTAAATCTGGATCCCTTAGACTGTCAGTTCTTATTGTCATATTTTTCACTGTGAACACACGTGAAAAACGTGGACATGGTGGTCACATGCAAGGCATACTTTCATGGATATACCTAGGTTTATGAGCAATTTAGAGCACACTGATTTTAATTCTGTTCCTTTCTCATTCAGCTAAGAATGTATATACAAGCAAATAAGTAAAAGTGATCTTGTTACGGGAATAACAATTTATCTTAAAAATGAAAAAAATTTTGAACATTTTACTGTTGCTATTATAAATTACTCTCACAACCAATTATAGCTCTGAGGTTGAGGACAGCAAGGATAAGTTACTTACAAAATTTCGTATGGCAGTTTGCTGTCCAGTAGAGAATAGTTTCTATATGTAAATCAGTAGCTGGGGAGTACAGTCAATTCAGGAAATAACTTCTGAGCATTTCTAATGTGCGAGGCATACTGACCCTTGTCATAAGCTCTCCAAGAGTAATGTTCTTCTTGATCCTGTTCCTTCTTTCCCTCTTCCTTCTCTCCCTCCACCCCGTATCTCAGTTTCTGTCACTGTGTGATGTGTACTCTGTGTTCTACAATTAAATGTGTGAATCATGGGCTCTTTGGTTCTGCAAGGGTGCAAATGAAGTAGAGTCTCCCTCTAAGTACCATTTTAAACTAACGGGAAGAAAACATACACAGTTAAAGATCTGGTGTAATTTCTTACACATGCGTGCTATCAGTTCTCTCCTGGCCCTACATTTGTATCGTCTACATCCTATGATCTTCAAAAGACTTCTGCCTTTTCCAGGAAAGTTTTAATTTTTAGGAGATGCAGAATCAAAAGTAGCAGAAGACTGGTTAAAAAGAAAGGCAAGTAAGAGTCTAACTCAATCTAGAAGGTGAAGCAGAAATGCCATGGATCCCGGGTGAATAGGAGAATGTTGGAAGGTATACCATGTGAATTTTTCTAGAGCAGTTGAAGATAATGAAGAACTGAGAAATGGCAAAATAACTTCTTGAGAAGTTTTATTGTGGTTTATATATTGGATAGCAAGCACAAATGGAAAGATGAAAATACAAATTGGTATTATATTTTAAATGTTTTGATTGCAAGACTCCCCTTTGAATGTACTTCAAAGGGAGACTGAGTCACATGAGACCCTTTTGAAAGGCTACATTATTATAGAATACATAAAGCAATTAGTTTTAATGGAGGTAATGATTTGCTTTTGGACAGCAGAGGAAAATTCTGATGGGATATTGGGAGAGGAGAGGATAATATTTAAACGGGTTTTTGAAGGTTGTAAGAAGTCCTTGGGTGAGTGGGAAAGACATTTCATGATGAAGACAATGTCTGAGAAATAAATACCAACTTGTTTGAAAGTATAAAATCTGTGTATTGGAACATAGATTTTATGACTGTGTATGGCAGGAAATGAAATTGAAAAGATTTGTTATAACTACTGTTATTTATTGAATGCTTGGTAAATGCCAAATATTGTACAGTTATCTTCAGTGTTGAAACCAATTTCTGACTATATTCATCATTACACTCAAGGGTAAATAATTAGAAGAGGACTGTGGATAGAAGCCTGGTGAGGCAGGGAAGTAGAAGAATAAAATATAAATAGTCCGGAGTAGTAGAGAATCAACAGAAACCAGTGACCCAAAAGCAGGGGAAAAATGATCCAATAATATGGGTAAAATTTGAGCAACAGGGCCAAATTTCAAGACTTTAGGAAATGAGAATAGAACAGAAACTAACATTTAGGAGGCTATTGTTGGCATTCTGAAAGAGCATTTTTCAGTAGGATATTGAAAACGGAAATGAGATTAGAGGAAGCTTCAATGACTGCATAATGAGGAGGTAGAAGCAGCATAGAACCAGCTGCTCTTGATGATCAATGGCCCTTGAAGGAAGGAGAGTGACTCAGGGTATCAACGGACCTGACAATCTTCTTACAGACAAGTAGGGAGGAACAATAACAACAGCAGAATTAATCTATGAGAGAGAAAAGATCAGGGATGCAGGCAATTTGATGGGAAGAGTTGGGCCTGGAAGAGAAGGAGACCACAGGAAGGCAGAGCTGGAGGGAGGGCTTAAGTGTTGATCTGACCCTGTACTGAATTTTTATCTAGTGTTTTGTACCGCCTCTCCCTATTTCTCTAGGGGTAATAAGCCAAACCTGAAAATTGGAGCATAGTGATCATTCCAAAGCAGCCAGGGCACTATAGACCCCTGAGCTTATTCTCAGTGTTGGCCAGATTCAATAGTTCTAGGACTTCTTGATAAAATAGCTATGACTTTTCTGAATATAGGAAATTTTCAGAGTAATGTAGAAATGTAACTTGTGTCAGCTTTATTGATAGCTAGGCCCAGCAAGAACAAGGCAGGGCATGGAATGAAACACAGACTATATAGGGCCCTTTGTATGCCTTAGCTCTCCCCATTCTCAGAGCAAATCCTTCACAGTGGATCCCATAATTATAACACCAATCACATCCAGTAAAACGTTCAACCACTCAGCCATGCCATAATATTTCTGGAGTGCAAGGCTGCTCGAAAGCACAGAATCGTGCCCAAGCACAGTGAACGTTAGCTGCCACGATTTATTTTGGACCCTATTTTCAGCATGCTGCAGTTAATTTTGTTTTGTTTTTGTAGGGAACAATTTTTTTCCTTACTGAATTGAAATCTACTACTCTTTAGGCAAGAAAAATAACCCACTAGTTTTCAGAACATAGGAACAGGTGCTCGGTTAGGTCTGAATTTGTGAATCGGAAACCAAATATAATCACATGGTATTACTGGAGTGGCTCAGCAATCAGTAGACTGTCTTCTCACACTTACCTGTTAATTTCTAGGGTCTCAAATGTCAGAAAGTTATAATTTTTTCTTTATAGCCTATATTTTCTTATTTACCCTATTAAACTCTAAACACATATGAGGGGCTGGTGAGGGAGTCCTAATCAGTTACATACTACAGAGGGATTCCTTTACATATGACATTTCTCAAAATATTCCACTTTGTATAATCAGACCCTTAAAAACTCCAAGGAGTTAGGAAAGGAAGATTCCCCATCCATTTTGTAGGTGACAAAACCGAGGTTCAGAGGTTATGGGACAAGCCTATCTTAGATGTGGCTAAGCTAGAAGGAGAAGGCACGTCTTTGCAATCTTAGCACCATCTGATTGAACTTACTTCATGGAGAAATTAATTGTTTAGAAGGCAGGACATCAAGGTTCTGGGGACACAGGCTTCACAACCAGGCTAGAGGCTTGGTGTCACCGTGTCACATTAGGTTGCCATTTGTGGAGCACCTGGTGTGTGACAGTCACCATTTGCTCTAAAAGTGCTGTCACTTAACTGAGCACACACAGGGCTGCAGGGTTGGTGGTATTATTTGTGTTTTAATAAAGATAAAACTGTTACTTAAAATGACTGACTGGCTAGTGATGGGCCAGCTAATGCGTGACAGGGTCAGGATTTGAGGCCTATTCTGCCTTGTTTCCTCTGTCCTCCCTTACTGGGTTCACAGCTTACATGCCCTGTGACCATGGGAAACTCACACCCATTTCAGTTTCCTCAGTTTTTAAATGGATGTATTTGTAACAACATACCTTGCAGGGTGTTCGACCATTAAATCAGAACACAAGGGAAACATCTAATACAGTATCTTTAGTTGCTTCAACAGCCATGCTGGGTGCCATTTGTCACTCCACATTACTCAGTTGGATACTGCTGGAGCTGGAGCGATGCTCCAGGTTTTCTGATTTCCAGTCTCCCTCCCCAACCGCCCCCGTTGCCCTGTGATGCTGAGAGAAGAGTCTTGTGTAGCAGACAAAGGAACACAAGGAAAAGGGGAAGCAAGTAGGACAGAAAGGGGGGGTAGTCAGCAGTGACAGTCACAAATGTAATGACGGGCACATGGCTGGTCAGGAAGGGACCCTCGGGGAAGAGTCAGCCGTGTGTGTAGGGAATGGCTGTGAAGCAGAAGTAGCCCCAGTGGGAAGAGAGGCATTGATGGATGTGAAAGGGAGCCGAGCCATCTTTTGGCTTAATTTACCATTTATTTGACTTGAGGTAAACTAGGAGAAAAGATCCATTTAAAATGGATTTCAAATGATGAAATTAAAGAAGCTGTACATTGTAGGTGTAGAAATTACAGATGGTCTGACCGCAGCCAAATACAGAAAGGATCAAAAATATATATGATTAAAACATAATTGGAGTTTAAGATGGATATATTTGTAAGAAAGGACCAGGCTGTTTTGAATGAGTTTACCCATCCATTTACTCATTAAATACTGCTCATTTCTGGCCATGTGGGACGTGACAGCAGTTAGCAATACAAAGCTGAAGGAAGAATGGCCCTTTTCTCAAAGAGTTCAGATTCCAGTAGGGAAACTTATATAAATAACTAAAATGTGGCATGAAAAGTCCCATTAAAGAATCTTTATGGAGTATTGTTAGAATATAGAATATGGACACTTAATGTAGCCTAGAAAAGCAGTTTAGAGACTACTTAACTAACAAGTTAAAATGATCACTTTGTCGGAAGATCAGTAGCAGTTATTCTGAAGGAAAAGTGAGTGAGGATCATCCCAGAAAGAAAAAAAATAAGTACAGAGAGAGAAATATCCTGTGCACAGGGATATGCAGTGTGTTATGTTCTGCATACCAGGCCCACGAGGCCAGGTGGTGGAAGATAACACAGAGGGTGATGCATTAACAACTTGGGAATTATCCTAGTGGGTGATGGAGATCTGCCTGTGGGGGGCAGCATGGCAGAATCAGGTGGACTCAGGGGTCACTGCATTTTTCCAGGTGAGAAATAAAGGCCTGAAATAAGGTAGCAGAATGGACAAGGAGGGCCAGCATGATACTATCTTCAGATTGGTTTCTTTTTAAGTTCCGAAAAACTTTCTATTTTAAAGTACCTAAATAAAAGTCTCTATATACTTTAGCTTGTTATTTTTAAGGACCCAAATAAAAGAACTGTGCGTAATGGAATACCAGTTTTCAAACCACTGGTCAGCGGTTTCCTTCACCTTTTGACCTCTTTTCTCCAACCTTCCTCTCCTTTCTCCTCGAGTCATAGTTTTCCTCCCCTCAGATCGACAACACCAGGCCCCGACTGCAAAGACCGGGAAAAGAATCAAGATTGGAGCTGGTGGGGGGGAATCCTCTGAAAACAAGTGGATATTTCTGTTGGGGGAAGTGTAGCCTAAGGCAGGCCAGGCCCCATGGGTGGGTGAGAAGATGTGATAATAATTGTGGTCACGTGGCCTCACTTAGCAGAGCAGGGTTGCTGTGGGGAGGCAGCCCTCCTGAAGACTTTCTTTAGGGAGTCAGCTCAGGTCAAAGGCTCTGAAGCTCATCCTGACCTACGTTAGAGGTGACAACCCCAAGAGACTCTTGGTTCAGAGTGGGCTAAGTAAAAGACAAGCCTTAGAGCCAGGAGGAGCAGCTAATGATTTATATAAAACTTACCGTGTATGTTTTATATACAAATGTTACAAAATTATTTTGTTTTTTTATTTGCTAACATTGAGCAAATTTTATATTTACAATAAATAGCACTGTTTAGTTAATTGTGCAAAATAAATTACATTAAATAAATCATCTTGAAAGGTAAAACGCTGATATACCTATAGGTACCTTGGAATTAAATACGGCAGGACCACAGTAGTGATTTTGCTCGCCTATTCCAATGGCCAAATGAAGTATGCCTGCTCTTTGACTGTGGAACCCTGGGCATTATTATCATGGAACATGGTGGATATTCCAGAAAAGTAGTGTTGACTCAACGTCCAAAAAGTGGGCAAAGGAAGTTTAAAAACTACAGATCGAAGGTTCCTAGCCACATTTTATTTACTTATTTATTTTTTAACTGATTTTTTCATTGTATTTTTTTCCATTACCATTTATTCCCTTTATGCTCCACATCCCCCACAATTACCACACTGTTGCCTATATCCATGACTCCTTTATCCTTTTTGCTTGATCCCTCCACCCCCAAATCCCCACCCCACAGATGTCACCCTGCTCTCTATTTATGAATCTGTCCATAGTTGTTTTTTTAATTTAATTTTTAAAAATTTAATCTTTATTGTATTTTTTTACATTACCTTCTCATCCCCTTATACTCCCCTCCCTCCAGCAATCACCACCCTGGTGTCCACGTCCATGAGTCCTTCTACCTTTTTGCTTAACCCCTCCACCCCCTAACTCCCACCTCCACAGCTGTCATCCTGCTCTCCATCTGTGACCTGTCCCTATTGTCCTTATTAGTTCAGTTTGTTCATTAGATTCCACATATAAGTGAAAGCATATGGAATTTGTCTTTCTCTGACTGGCTTATTTCACTTAGAATAATGTTCTCCAGGTCCATCCATACTGTCTCAAAGGGTAAAATTTTCTTCTTTTGTATGGCTGAGTGGTATTTCATTGTGTAAATGTCCCACAGTTGTTTTATCCACTCATCTACTGACAGACATTTGGTTGGCTTCCACAACTTGGTAATCGTAAATAATGCTGCAATGAACATAGGGGTGCTTATGTTCTTTCAAATTAGTGTTTTAGGTTCCTTCAGGTATATTCCCAGAAGCAGGATCACTGGGTCCAAAGGCAGATCTATTTTTAATTTTTTGAGGTATTTACATACTGCTTTCCACAGTGGCTGCACCAATCTACATTCACACCAACAGTGCACAAAAGTTCCCCTTTCTCCACATTGTTGCCAGCACTTGTTGTTTGTTGATTTATTGATGATAGCCATTCTGACGGGTGTGAGGTGATATCTCATTGTGGTTTTAATTTGCATATTTGTCTGATGATTAGTGACATTGAGCATCTTTTCATATGTCTATTGTCATCTGTATGTCCTCGTTGGAGAAGTGTCTATTCAGGTCCTTATCCCATTTTTTAATTGGGTTGTTTATTTGGTGTTGAGTTTGTAAGTACTTTGTAAATGTTGGATATTACTGTATTTTGCCATGTATAATGCATTCTTTTTTGCCCAAATTTTTGAGGGGAAAATAAGGATGCACATTTTACATGGGTAGTACTAATTCTGTATCTATATAAATATTTTAAAATCTTTTATTTATGCTTATGCGTTAAAAGTGTAACTCTAGAAAGCAATAATGATATCCATATGCAAAATAATACCCTGGAATATGATAATCAGTTTTGTGGAACTTACGACGAACTTGTCATGAAAGCAGTGTTGGCCAACAATTCAATGAAATGCAATGAAGAGCGACATGTTGTTTTCCATGGAATCAGACAGATGATGCTGATTGTTACCTGCTCGGTAGGACAGGTGATGCCGACTTTATAACCACAGGGTGAACAGTGCGACACATCCTTTCGTACACTTTAGGAGGGAGAAATACTTGGAAAATCCCTTGGAAAACGTCAAGATGGTTTTCATACACTGCAAGCTTTAAGCTAGACGTTATTAAATATGCTAAAAAGCATGGCCATGGAGCTGCTGAGAGACACTCTGGACCTCGTCCTGCAGAGCGTGTCATCGGATTGTGGAGGTGACAGGTAGAAACATTTCTTCAGATGCCAAGGCAGAAGAAGAAGGCAATGCAGGGAAACCTCCAAAGTGGCTGGAGGTGGAGCAGGGTTCTGGAGCAGTGTCAAACTGGTATCATAAATTTGTTGCCAGTACATAAAATGTCTTGTACCTTGTATCTGTTGTCCTTTGTAATGATTTGTTACATAAAATTTCTTACATCATAGTATGTTCAAAAATAAATGCTAAAATTCCTTTATAATACAAAAAGACAAGTATCTCAATATAAATAAATAAAAATTGAATTAAAAATTAAAATGAAAGATATTTTTTCCTGAAAGTTTGGGCCAAAAACGTGGGTGTGCATTATACATGGCAAAATACAGTACCAAATGTATCAGCAAATATGTTCAATTTTGTGGGTTGTCTTTTTATTTTGTTGATGATTTCTTTCACTGTGCAAATATTTTTTAGTTTGATGTAGTCCTATGGTGAATTTTTCTTTTGTTTCCCTTCCTGGGGAGATAGATCTGATAAAAAATTGCTACAAGCAATGGCTGAGATTTTGCTGCCTATTTTTTCTCCTAGGATTTTTTATGGTTTCGGATCTAACATTTAAGTTTTTGATCCATTTTGAATTTATCCTCGTGTGTGGTGTAAGAAAGTGGTCTAGTTTTCTGCAGGTATCTGTCCAATTTTCCCAATATCATTTATTGAATAAACTCTTTAGCCCATTGTATGTGCTTGTTTCCTCTCTCAAATGTTAATTGACTATAAAGGTGTGGGTTTATTTCTAGGCTCTCTATTCTGTTCCATTGATCTATGTATCTGTTTTCATGCCAGTACCATGCTGTTTTGATTACTATGGCCTTATAGCACAGTTTGATATTAGGGAGCATGATTCCTCTAATTTTGTACCTTCTCAAGATCACTGTTGTTATGTAGGTCCTTTTGTGGTTTCATATAAATTTTTGAAGTTCTTGTTCTAGTTCTGTGAAATACATCACTGGAATCTTGATAGGAATTCCATTGAATATATAGATTGCTTTGGGTAGTATAGACATTTTAATGACGTTAATTCTTTCTATCCACGGACATGGTATGTACTTCCACTTATTTATATCTTCTTCTATTTCTTTCTTCAGCGTCTTACAATTTTCCGTGCACAGCTTTTTACATTCTCAGTTAGGTTTATTCCTAGATATTTAATCTTTTTGAGGCAATTGTGAATGCAATTGTTTTCTTAATTTCCTTTTTTGATAGTTTATTACTGGTGTACAAAAATACAACTGATTTCTCGATATTAATTTTGTATTCCACTACTTTGCTGAATTCAGTTATCGGTTCTAGTAGTTTCTTGGGTAGAGTCTTTGGGGTTCTCTGTGAACAGCATCATGTCATCTACAAATGAAGACAGTTTTACTTCCTTTCCAATTTGGATGCCTTTTATTTCTTCTCCTTGTGTGATTATTGTGACTAGGACTTCAAATATTATGTTGAATAATAGAGGTGAAAGTGGACATCCCTGTTTTGTTCCCAGTTTTAAGGGGAACACTTGTAGTTTTTGCCTATTGAATATGATGCTGGCAGTGGGTTTGTCATATATAGCCTTTATTATGTTTATGTATGTCCTTCTGTTCCCACTTTGCTGAGACTTTTTAATCATAAATGGGTGCTGGATTTTATCAAAAGCTTTTTCTACATTAATATGATCATGTGGTGTTTACTCTTCATTTTGTTTATGTGATGAATCACTTTTTTGATTTGTGAATATTGTTCCAACCTTGCATTCCCAGAATAAATCCCACTCGATCATGGCATATGATTTTTTTTTTGATGCATTGCTGTATTTGGTTTGCTAACATTTGTTGAAGATTTTAGCATCTGTGTTCATCAGGGATATTGGCCTAAGTTCAGATTCTCTGATTCTTCCCGATTTAGTTTGGGAAGATTGTATGAATGTTCTTTCATTTAGGAGCTCTTTCTTTGTCTTCCCATTTTTGGCTGCCTCTTTGTATTTGTTTCTATATGTTAGGTAGATTTGTGAAAGCCTCTGGTGCTGGTCTGCTTCAGATGCTGCGTGTGACTGGTCTGGGCAACCAGAGCTGGTCTGCTTCAGATGCTGCGTGTGACTGGTCTGGGCAACCAGAGCTATCAGTGATCCACAGCCGTGGCTCCCTCTGTGGGGCCTATTTGTGTGCAGAAAGAACCAGGCTGTGCTTGAAAGCCAGCTTTTATCAGCACCATTGCTGGGGAGAGTCAGTTAAAGTCTAGAATTCCCAGAGATCCACGCCTGCTGGCTTTCTGTTTGGCTTGATTTCTAAAATGGCTTTAGTTTTACTCAGCCGCCTAGCTTAAGCTCTACAGGGTGGGGCAGAGTAATCCCTGTGAGTGGGGCAATTGCTTCCCCTGTGGCTATTGCCACTTGGAGGGGAGTGCTGTGCCTGAGAAAGATGGTTCCTGCAGTGTGAGCAATGACTCAGCACAGGGATCCTCGTGGCTGCTCCTTCTGCTCTCTCCCCAGAGCCACCAAAGCCAGACTCTCCTCAAGTGTCTCTAGTCTGCCCTCCCTCTGCTGGAGCCCAGAGTAACTGGCTGCAAATGAAATTTTGTACATAGGCTTTTTAAGAGTCTCTCTATATCTCTAGCTATCTCTCCCTTGTGGACATGAACACCACTGTTTTTCACAGCTGGGTGTTATTTAGGTTCCTTTCCTAGTTCTGGTGCTCTAGGCTGGGGAGCCCAGCTTGGGGTTTGGACCCTGCACTTCTCAGGGGGAACTCCTGGCCACTGAAATGTCCCTCCAGATCTTTAGCTGCTGCCAGTTGGAGCCCAGCCAGCCCTCTCACACCTCCATACTCCCTGCCAGTCCCATTGTGGTGAGGTGGTGTCATCTGTTTGGCCTTGGATATAAGGCTTCTCTCCAGCTCGTGTTCAGTTGGTTATTCTGGATGATTTTTCTTTAACTTAGTTGTAAGTCCAGTTTCATCCTGGGAGGAGGTTGGTATAGTTTCCACTTACTCCTTCACCGTCTTGGGTCCATCCCTAGACATGGTTTAGAATGAGTTATTAGGAGGGAGAATTGCTAGTTGAGGAAAGGAGGTGATGATCACTAGGAGTTAGGGGACTGTACTGTGAAAATCAAGAGAAAATAATTTCATTTCCTTTTCGGATGATGGTATGAGATTCCGTAGACCAAGCGAATGCTGATAGTCATTTTCATTTTAGCAAAATGACATTTAAAAAATGGTTGAATGACTGCAATGGGAATGAAAGTACCATTAAGTCATATTTATACCTGGTTGACCTCTCTGTCACTTAGTGAAAATGTCAGCAAACTTTTGCTAGAAAGAGCCAGAGAGCAACTATTTTAGGCTTTGTGGCCTGTGGTCACTGTGGGAACTACTCAACTCTGCCTTTGCAGGGTGAAAGCAGCAACAGGTGCACATAAATGAACGAGTGGGGCAGAGGCTCTAATAAACTTTCTTTACAAAAACAGATGGCAGGTTGAATTCGGCTCACAGACTGCAATTTGCTGATTTCTGGATTGTGGTGTTATTAAACAATGGGTTGAGCGCAACCTGGACTGAGGTCCCTAATGGCATCCTGTAGAACCCATCTGGGACTCTACTTTATTCAAAACTGTTCTCAACAATGTTAATGAGGTAGCAGGCAACTCAATCATGCTCGGGAGTAATAGACCGGATGGGAAATAGCTAACATTCAGAAGACAATCAGGATTCAAATGGTTATTTGATGGGTGAGATGAGCAAAAGTGAGAAACATGAAACTTAGGCCTAAATAGTAAGTTGTGCATTAAAGTTTAAAAGGAACTCTGCAAGTACAGGGGGAGACTGTGCCTGACCATGGGTAATTCATGTGAAAAAACCTCTGTGTAACTGACCGAAATGTTTACAGTTAGCCAGCGATGTTAGGTGGTTACCAAGAAGGCTGAGGGCAGCTTCAACCACATTAACGAAGTAGCGTTGGGGGAAAGGAGCTGTGGTCCCATGGGGTTTGGCATGGACCAGAGTCAACCAGAGAGAGATTTTCAGTTTTAGTTACCGTGTCTTAGTAAATATTTTGCCATTTAAGCAAGGGGAGATACCCATTTGTTTGGAGATACCCATTTATTTCTAGAACGGTTGTAAATATTTTATAAATGTGTATTCAGTGAAGAAGATATTTAACATCTTTAAATTATTGAAAAACACTTTTTTTTTAGTTGCAAATAATTTCTGCTTTTTTGGGGGGAAGATATAGGAATAGGGGGTATATCTTTGTTCTATGAAAAACTGTGTTTTCAGTCCTCACCTGAGCATATGTTTATTGATTTTAGGAAAAGGAAGAAAGGAACAGAGAAAGGGTGGGTGAGGGGGGGATAGAGAGAGAGAGAAAAAAAAAAGACAAACATCCATGTGAGTCAGAAACATTGATCAGGTGCCTCCTGTGCCTGCCCCTACCTGGGATCAAACCCACAGTCTAGGTATGTGTCCTGACAGAGCTCAAACCCACAGTCTCTTGGGGCATGGGACAATGCTCTAACCGACTAAGCCACTCAACCAGGGCCTACAAGGAAACATTTTCATAACCATCTTTAGTCACATATGACCTGAATTTAGTTTAGGAAGTACTCAATTAGCAAATTAACTCAGAGATTTTAGACAGATTTCAAGAGTATAGTTTAGGAATTTAGACTTGGATTAGAAGAACTCAGCAATTGAAGAATTAGATAATTTCCTCCCAACCCAAGCACAAATCTTGAGTTTGACTGCCCTATTTATGCTTGAAAACTTAGTTTTCCCTTGGAGATATGTGTGTGTGTTCTGAGCTAAGTAACATTTTGCTTGTAGGAGATTGGGAGACCAGGCTAGAGTAGAAAGGTTATGTTGGTTTAGAAGACAGATTGTGACCAGAATTTGAACTGAGCTTAGTTAAACACTACCTGGCCTGCCTCTGTGTGTTGTGCTCATGTTATATTATCTGACGACACATAACCTTGGACTTACACCCTTTCCCATGTCTTTGCCCTGCCTTAGCCTCAAGGACAGTCTGTACCAAGAGCTGGGCTTTCTTCAGTAGGAAGAGAGTGGTGAGAAGAGGCCTTTTAAAAGAGAAATTATTGTACTTTGAAACACGAAACATTCCTCTAAGAAAACAATAGCCTTTTGTATTTTATACATCTTTCATAGTTGTCCATGGCAGAAAGCTAGGTTTTATACAAGCTATTCCATTGTGGATATAAGTGGAAGACCTTAATTATTTCTTAAAAATTAGAGAGCATGAGAATCATTTGAAGTGCTTGAAGAATGCAGGTCTGGGCCCATATACGAAGATCTTGATTTATATCTGCATTTTTTTTAACAAAATGTTCCAGATAATTTTGACATAGTTGGTCCAGCCAAACTTTATCCTTGTGATAAATGTCTTTTATTGACAACAACATTGAACAGTGAGAGGACAGCTAGCATCATCACAAACTTTAGGATTCCTTTTTGAGAGGTAAGAGGATACAAAAGACAAAGAGTAGAAACTTAGGGAAGGAAAATAAAGGGGGATTTTATTTGTTAGAGGTGCAAAACTCCCTTGGTTTGCAATTAATTAATAACTCATTAGTCATAAACTTTTGATTAGGACTACTTGGTAGCTTCATAGAGGATCCATATTCAGGGCATTGGAATTTGTTCTACATCAGCCTGCATTAAGTGTCATTATTATTGAATTGATTCACGTTCCATCAAGACACATTCTCAGATGAATTATTTTGATGTATAGAGCTCTTGCAACTTCCTTCCTTATTATGATTTATAAGATGAGATTTCTAAGGCTGGAATGATGCCCAATTGTGTGTATGTGTGGCTTGATTTTGTTTTAAAATTATTGCAGCTATATCTCTGCTGGGCTATTTCTATCAATGTATGATCTAAGTCTCTATGTCCTCTTCTGTTAAATGGAAAGGAAAATGCTCAGTTTTACAGTTCTATTTAATCCTTGGAGGATCAATTGAGTCCACCCGTATGAAATTGTTTTAGAAATAATAAAGCACTAAAACATTTTATTCACTATTTAAAGAGACAGAAATAGGGTGGGCACCAACCTAGAAGAAGGAGAGCACACGATTTGCCAGAAGTCGCTGGCTGTTCAGTGTGACTAAATGAATGTAAAACAGAATCAGGAGAATGTCGAAAAATGGGCTGGGGGTCAAATCACTGGGGCCTTGATTGCCAGGCCAAACTTGTACTTTTATTCATTAGACAATACAAATGATTGCTTTATGAATAGACAGTTGACGTAGTAAGGAAGATTATATGATTTCACGCATATGTGGAATCTAATGAACAAACTGAATTAACAAGTAAAATAGGGAGAGATTCACAGATGGAGAGCAGGATGCCAGCTAGTGGTGGGGGAAGGTTAGGGGGTGGAGGGGTTGAGCCAAAAGAAAAAAGGACTCATGGACATGGGCAACAGTGTGGGATTGCTGGGGGTGGGGGTGGGGGGGTATAAGGGGACTAAATGGCAATGGAAAAAATACAATAAAAATTGTATTTAAAAAAAGAAAGATTATACGGCGTTAGTTGTAAAATATCCTTGAATGGAACAGTCATGAATTAAGTGGTTATTGAAATAATGGAGGCAAGAGGTAATACGGTTCTGTACTGGAGAAGTAGAAATAAAACTGAGGGATATTTGAAAGAGAGAGAAGTTGAGGACAGAATCAGTCTCGGATATGAAGGATAGATGAGTAGGAATATTTGTGCTACCTTTGCGGCTTCTAAGCTTTGATGACTGGGAGAACAGAAAGAGGGAACACAGGCATGGCCCCGAATCTTAAACTTATATTTGGTTCAATATTTGTTATTTTATTATACAGTTCCAAAAGAGTTTTTGTGTCACTAGGCAGTTCTTTTTCTCAAATTGCCCCAACATGTGTGTATTCATTGTTTAAAATTATACCTCTTAGATATTCAGTAGTATTTCCAGGGCCGATATTTATGAGCCAACATTCCCACTTCCATGTGTTCACTTCTACATAAAACACATTTATAGAATTTTTCTGACACTACATTATATTACATGTGTAAGGGCTAAATCTGGAAAAGTTTAACAGATAAAAATCCACTCTTCCAGTTATGCACAAGGGATTAACACAGGCAACTCCCATTAATGTGAGTCATCCAACACTTCGGCCATTGAAGTCTCACCACATTCAGAGGAAGAGGTCACACATGAAGAGGAAGAGGAGAGGCAAGTAAATCATTTCCAGACAGTGTATTGTATGAGCCGTTGCATAAATTTATTTAAAAGAATGAATGAAGGGATGTTTTTTTTCCTAGCATAAAACTGAAGAGCTACACTTCCTTCTTAAGTCTCTCAGATTAACTTGAGCTGAGGTGACCTCCCATCTTATTCCGGGTCGGCAGGGCTTGTGCTTTTGGTTATAACTTCTGTGAACATTCAACACCTTTTCCATCATCTAGCATTCATGAAACTACTTTCCTTGTTTTGGAAGTAATCATAGCCACGAGTCCCTAAATGTGTAAATGAGACAAATATACAAAAAGAGTGCTTTATTATTTCTAAAGCAATTTGGAAAGAGTGGTCTCAATTGATCCTCCAAGGGTTAAATAGAGCTGTAAAACTAGGCATTTTCCATTCCATTTAACAGAAGAGGACATAGAGACTTGGAGAGAAATAGCCCAGAAGAGAGAGAGCTGCAATAATTCTAAAACAAATATGTTTGTTTTAGACCTGAGGTTCTCACAGCATGGTCCCTGGGCCCTCAACACCAGAATCACCTGAGAACTTGTTGGAAATGCAAACTCTTGGCCTTCACTCCAGAATTACAAAATCAGAATGTTGAGGGATGGGGCCCAGCAACCTGCCTTTTAACCAGCCCGACTGGTGGCTTCAGTGGACTCCAAATTTTGAGAATGACTGTTGTAGACGTATCTTCAATCACAGTACACCTACCTAGTAGGAACTGTTCTCTTTTTTTGATGTTCAAAATGGGGTTTAGAGAGATAAAGTAACTTCCCCAAAGCTGGGTATGCCTAGGATCTCAAAAGCAGGTCTATGACATACTTCACACCTCACCGCACTGACACTGACTGAATGCTAAGTATAAGCATGTCACAGAAGAACAATGTTCAGTTTGTGACTTCTGCTATATTGTGAGGCCACGGACAAACTATCTGGCCCTGTTTTGCCTGTTTCCTCATACATAACATAGATTGAAGATCATTTACTACTGTGTGCGTGTGTGTGTGATCAGCCAACCAATATGCTGGCACCCAGGGCTATGAAACAGAAGACTAAGCTATGCTAGGTGACTAGAAAGATAAAGGGCTAGAAAATGCATTTCCAAAGGAAATTCATGTAAATAATAAAATAACACGTTTTGATATATTGATTTATCTTCTCTTTAAATCTCTAACACGTGCATCTCTATTGAATAGTATTAAGAGCTTTACATGCAGTTAGGCTACATTAAAATATTTGGTCCTGGCAGCGGATACACCAGGGACAGTGTGAGTTTTCAGGATCCGATTCCCAGCTGTCTCTTTTCTTTCTAGGAATTATTTTACCTCTCCTCATAGAAGAGTATGATAGCATGGTTACTCTCTGCTAACCCCTGTACATGTCACTAATCCCGTTCTTCAAGGAGATCGGCTCTTCTAAGATTAGTTTTTAGCCATCTTACTAACATTTGTGGAAGACCTGTCATGTCTTCCTTACTGTGCACTGGAAGGAAGGTAGGTAGTGACCCAGAGATTTACATATTCCCCCCTTATGGTAGTAAACGAAAGTCATACACACAGAATAAAGGCTAAAACCAAGCAACACTAGAAGAAATCCCATGGAGAGCATTTTGCTCTTAGAATTGCTATGAATTCAAGGAGTAGTGTGAGATGTTTGGGTTAAGGTGATCTTGGAAGGATTCTTCTTGGAACTTGAAAGCCTTGGGAGGATCCAGAGACAGAGAGGTGAGGGAGGACACCCTATGCCTGGGGAGTGCCGTTTCTTCCCACCACACCTTCCTCCCTAGTTCTTCTCTGGCCCTTCTCTTGGGGAAGCATGTAAATGTCAGCGTGCATCTGTGTGGCCCAGTGATTGAGGGTGAGGGCTAATTTACACATTGGCTATATTTCGTTACAGTTCCTGGTCTGTTTTTGGTCTACTTACACTAGGATCTATATGCAGAGGGAAAGGGAAGAGTTTCAGATTTCTCTGAGAGCATCGTAGACTTGTGTAAAATACTAACCTGGCTTCATAGCAAAGGAATGAAGTGGGCGAGAGACACGCTAACTGGTGAGTAAGAGGTAGTGGCAGGATTTTAAGCCCGTGTGCATCCTTTCAGCCTTGGGCAAATGCCGCTGGGAGGCTTTCTGGACGCTGTACTCATCTATATGCAATGGCAGTGCATGTTCCCGACACGGCTGAACTGAAGAACCTGCAGCGTGTGTCAAGAGCCCCTCCTGAAAGCAATTAGCAGATGCACCATATGACTTCGGTTCTTTGTGGACTATAAAGGCGACACTTCACCATTTTTTGAGAGGGATATGAGCAGGAATGTTGGTAGCTTATGCATTATTTAGAGCCTGCAATCTTGCCTCGGTCTCACAAAGGAGAATGACAGTATTGTCGTGGTGGTTTCAGTGTGTGTGATGGTGGAAATATAGATGTTGGATTTTGGAGCTTCTGTGAATTGCCTGTAGTCTGGTAACCTATAATTAGCTTGCTGAGGATATTAAAACCTCATTTTTTTTTCCCCCACCCATCATTGCACATAGGTGTCTGGTATCTCATTATATTAAAAAATCATATTGCATATATTTGAGAAATATAATGATAACAAAATTATTAACTCCAGCTCATATTTTACCCAAAGTCATACATATGAAAGATTACAGAACATTGCATGGACTCAGCTGGTAGCTAGATCTGACTCACTCTTATTTCCAATAGTGTCTGTCACATAGAACAATTTTGCTTTGTTTTGAGACATTTTTGGTGAGGTAGTTGGAAATTTGGATGAGACTGTTACGTCAAGACATTGAAAGAAGGTTTCACAGCAGCACCATCTTATAAACAGTTACATGGTTCCTCTTCCTTTCCTTTGTGGCCATTCACTGTCTCTTTTATCTGTTCAAAGGAGGAAGATTAAGCTTGAAACCTTTGAGTCAGCTCTGTCCTTCCATGCTGAGCAGTTGCTAGGCTCTTTCACATTCACTTGTGTGTCCTTCTGTAAACTTCTCCCAGGACAACCCCTCCTCCTAATTACTTTCCTTATCTCGGTTGCTCTGAGGCTTCCTCTTTTCCTCCACACAAGGCTTAGGGTTTGTATTTACAGAATTATCTTTGAACACATCTTTGATCACATCACTGCCAGTTTGAAAATCTTCACTGACTCCTATTTGCTCCCCAAATAAATTACAAACTCCTCAGGGTACTAATTAGGGTCATCCTGCAAAGAATATTGGTTACTTCCTCCAGGTGTATACCTTATGCTCCAGGCAGCCTACATTACAGAAGTTCTCATTTTTTTAAAGACTTAATTTTTAGAGCAGTTGTAGGTTTACAGTAAAATTGAAAGGAAGGCAAAGAGATATTCCATATATGCCCTGCCTCTTCCATTATCAACACCACTCACCGGAAAGGTAAATTTTTTTTTACCAAGGATGAATCTGCATTGACATATCATAATCACTCAAAGTCCATAGTTTACCTCAGGGTTCACTCTTGGTGTTGTACAGTCATGGTTTTGGACAAATGTATAATGGTATATATCCCTTACTATAATACAATGCAGAGTGTTTTTACTGCTCTAAAATTTGTCTGTGCTGATTCATCTATACACTATCCCCCAAAACCACTGATTCTTTTTATTGTCTCCATAGTTTTGTCATCTCCAGAATGTCATGTAGTTGGACTCATACAGTATGTAGCCTCCTCAGGTAGGTTTTTTTTTTTCTCAGTAATATGCATTTAAATTTCCTCCACACTTGACTCATACCACACTGTCTAGATTACTAGAGCTGCATAGTAAGTTTTGAAGTTGAATAGTATCATTCTTTTAACTTCTCCTTCCATTCTGTGTTGGCTATTCTGGGTCATCTGCCTCCCCATACAATCATTCCAGTCAGCTTATAAATATTCATAAAATAAGTTGATGGGATTTTTATTTTGATTGCATTAAATCTATAGACCAAGTTGGGAAGAACTGACATCTTGACAACATTGAGTCTTCCTATATCTGATCATAGAATATGTCTTTAGTTCTTTGATTTTTTTAATCAGTTTTGTGGTTTTCTTCACATAAATCTTGTATACATTTTGCAAGATTTATAACTATTTTAATTTTTAGGTGGTAATGTAAATGTTGTGTTTTTAATTTCAAATTTCTCTTTGTTGGTATATAGGAAAGCAATAATTTTGTATGTTAACCTTGTATCCTAAAACCTTGCTATAATTGCTTATTAGCTCCAGAAGTTTTGTTGATTCTTTCAGAGTTTCTACACAGATAGTCATGACATCTGTGAGTAAAAATAATTTTATGTCTTCTTTCTCAATTTGTATATCCTTAATTTCTTTTTCTTGTCATGTTGTATTAGCAAGGACTTGCAGTCCAATGTTGAGAAGAATAGTGAGAGGGGACATCCTTGCCTTGTATCTGATCTCAGTGGGAAAGCATCGAGTTTCTCACCATTAAGTATGAATTGTGTCTTATTGACATGGCATGCTTTTATTTTAGTAATTTTTAATTTTTAAATGAAATGTACCTGCTCCCTCTACTTGAGACATTTGTTGACTCAGTCTCTAAAGTTCCAGTCATAACCATTCTTTAACATTCATAACATCTAAGACAATGCTACCTCTTCAGTGAAAATTTTTCTATTGCTTATAATCAGATATAGTTTCCTTTGCATCTGTGTATCGGTGACCTTTTACATAACACATTCCTGCACACCTAGTGGCTTAAAACAACATGCATAATTATCTTACAGTATCTGTAGGTCAGAAGTTCTGTCTCAGCTTAGCTGGTCCTCTGCTTAGGGTGTCATCAGGCTGTAATCAAGGTGTCAGTCTGCCTGGGTTGGGTTCTCATCTAGAAGATTACCTGGGAATGGATCTGCTTCCAGGCTCACTCAGGGTGTTGGCAGAATTCATTTCCTTGCAGCAGCAGGATTCATGGCAGCTTGCTTTTTAAAAGTCAGCAGTGGAGACAGAGGGACTCCAGGGAGATAGGCTCTATGCTCTTGTGTAATAATGTCCATGTAATCACGCACATCCGATTATCTTTGTCACTTTCTAGTGGTTAGAGGCAAGCCACAGGTGTTGCCCACTTTGAAGGGGAGGGAATTACACAAAGGCATGAATGCTTTAAGAATCATGAAAGCCTCCTCAGAACCTGCCTGCCATGCTCTGTGTTATATTTTTTTTTTTTTTGCCCATGGATTTACCAATAGCCTGTTTATGCTTTATGATGCCTGCAAGATTTGGTGCAAAGTATATGGGGATTAAATAACTTATAAATTCAATTGATAACTGGATGCTTATATTTTTCTGCAGTCTTTTTTTCTTTGTTTCACAGATTGTGAGCTTTTTGAAAGACAAGAACAATATTTATAACTTACTTTGCATAACACCTAAGTAGGTATAAATCAGCCTTTAATATTATACCCATCACTCATTGAATAAACATTTTAGAGCCTGAAACTATTAAGCAATTAAATTGGTAAGATGAACACAATCCTGCCCTGTAGATGACAGAAGTACTGTCCCCTGCGAGATATGCTTTGTGAGGGTTAGCATAATGTCCTTGGTTCTGCAGGATCGTCATGCCTCTAATGCTAGGGCATACTGTGTTTTTCTCCATTCTCTTTCCTTAGATTTGCATGAAACGTTAGCTGTTGTGGATAGTGGCCAAACATCTTGAAATAAGGGAAATCGATAAGAGGTACATTTCTGGGATGAGGGAGGGTGCTTGGTCAAAAAAGTAGTGATAAACAATCCAACCTGTTTCCCAGAGATTTTCCACAGGAATCTTGTTCTTTGATGTCTTAAAAGAATTCTATTGTTCAAGGAGTTTAAGTGATGTTAAACAGATGGCATCCTTTAGACTTTCTAATATGCAAATGAGCATCATATTCTTCCAGGAGAGAGATTTAAACAAGCAACTTTTCTGAAGTAGAATTTTTCTTGGAGACTGTGTGTGTGTGTGTGTGAAAAAGACTTAGAGAATTTCCTGGCTGGTTAAAACAATGTTGAAAGGAAAAAACAAAGTGATATCTTAAACCCTGCATTAACTTTCGGGAAGGCGATATAATGTTTACCAGAGATGTGTGGATAGGGGTGTGTGAGTGGGTGGGGAACACCTGTGTGCATTAGGAAGGAATAAAACCATTTTAAAGCCCATACATTTTTTTCAGCATCTATGTTTGCATCTTGAGTTTAGGCAGCATGAACACAGCTTCCCCATTAATTAGCAAATCTATGAGCTGAAGACCCATGGTCAATGTCATCAACTGATCAAGTTTCCACTAAGTCATTTGAACAAGTAGTAAAAGTATCAAAAATTCATTTTTGCCAGTAATTAAATAGGTAATAGCTACGTGTACTCATGAGGAACCAGAAGCTAAATACATTACCAAAAATTTAAGCTAAAAATACTCCTGTATCTTGTCATTCTCAAGTTGAATTTCTGTGAATTTGTTTACTGAAAAGAGTACAGGGTTTTACTAGGTCCAAGGACTGATATTTTATAATCTTGAGACAGATTGTTAAAAAAAAACTACAGTTGTTAGAATGTCTATTCTAGAGATTTGTGTTTATTCTCTTAGAAATAGCAAGCTGTGTTTGCCATAGGAGGCTGAATCTATTTGCACACCCTATATTTGTTTATTTAAAATTTTATTTTACTTAGGCTATTACAGTTGTCCCAGTTTTTCCCCCTTTACCTCCCTCTATCCATCCCCCCCCCATTGTCCTTGTCCCTGTGTCCTGCATATATGTTCTAATCCCTTCACCTTCTGTCATCCAGCACTCCCCCGCCCCTCCTCTCTATCAGCTGTCAGTCTCTTCCTGCCACGGCACATCTATATTCAACCACCTTTGGAAACTGATCTAGCTGTAGTTGACTGACTGATATGTGAGATCTGAATGTGTTCCCAATGGAATAACTTCAAAGAAACAAAACACAAACACCATTCATTTTCAAAGATAATATGAAAGTTCTAAATCTCCATAAAAGAGGTGATGATGATACCCTTAACAGAAAAGATGACATAAACAGGAATATTTGATTTGAAGGGGTAGAGTGATAGATTTAGTTTTAGAAATGTTGAATTTGAGGGTAAGCTAAACGTGAAAGTCACTATATTCTGATGTCACAGCTCTGGGAAAACATATCTCAGATGGTAGTGACTTATCAAAAATTCTTTGATGACCCAAGCAACTAGAACTCACAAATGCTGTTTCCAACTCTTCATATAATTCCCTTCAAGCAGATTCTCAGCAAGCTCTCTGACCACCTGCATTCAAATTAGTATCACTCTCTTGTTCTCTAGATAATCCTCACAATATTTATGTGAAGTCAACCAAATTATTGTGCTTAGGTATGGATTAGTTTGTCACTTATCAATCTGTCTCAGCATTGGCTCCCACATGAGATCATAGCTCCATGAGGGCATATAATAGCAGCTCAGTAAATATCTGTTGAATGAATGAATGAATCTGTCAAGTCTAGAAGGGTGAGTACAGGTATGCTATTGCCACCACACGGTTCTAGGGTACCTGCATGCTCCTAGAAGGGCATTGCTTTAAGCCAAGATTCCCCCAGGCGTGGCCTGGCTTGGGAGGCAGCATATTCAAGATATAATCTAACCAGCGATTATATTTCTCTTTGACACCCTTGTGAAAAGCTTCTCCAATTAAGTTCTGAATACCAATTAGAAGATTGCAACAGGACTATTATGACTCCAGGTTCTCAGGGCAGGATGAAAGTTCGCCCAGTCGCTGACTGGCTTGGAATCAGATTGCATGGTAAAGACCTAGGCAGAATCCTGGCCCTCACATTCTGGCCGTTACCTTCCTGGAAGATTTCCAGTTTGCAGCACTCGACTAAGAGTTCAGTGGAAAATGCTGAGCGTGTCTTATCTTTATTTTGGGCTCTTGTTAAACTGACCGAGTTCAACAGCCGCTCCTGGTAAGCATTCTAATAATTTCCAAAGTGTTTAAGAGGCATTACTCACATTATCACAGAAACATGGCTTGCTCCAGAAATGTATTTACTGTTCTCTTTAAAAACACAGATGCAGTCTAGGTAAATAATACAAAACATTTACTTTCTTGCCAAGGGAGAATGCTGTTTTTGTATTTATCTGTTTAAAAAGCAAATGAGATCATTCATGCTGGAGGAAGATGTATGACAGATCAAGATCTACGACTTGCTCATTTCTTATTAATCTATGCATTTATTCATCACCATCTTTTCCAGTTTATCTCTATTTGGTGTAACTGTGGAAGGCCTGCCTTCTAAGTCAGCCTTGATATAACAAACAAAAATCTATTATCTTACCACTTCCATGGTCAGGAGACACGGCTTCTGTAAAATTACAGCTAGCTGTAAAAAAGAGTCTTGTGTAAATCCCGGAATGAGGAATTTCAAAGTCTTCGCATTTAGAGATTATCTATTTCTTTATAAAGTTTTAAGTTATTTGGAACACCAAATTATAACTGAGTAACCCTTTGATGAGAGAGAATAGGAGTGAGTGAGTGAGTGTGAGCGGCAAAGAGCAGGCCTCTTTTCACTCCAGTTCGGGATGTAGGAGCTATATACCCTTTGCAGTTATATGGCCATTTTCTGAATGGCAGTATGTTTTAAGTGTGATGTCTCTCTTATTGTAGTTCAACTGCATGTGAATGATTTAACATACATTATGTGGCTGAAGCAATTTAAGTTATTGATGTCAATCTACAAAATACGTAATATGAGCAAAGTGCCTGGCTCATGGTATGTACTCAAAAATGAATATTGAATGAATATGTCCTTGCTACTTTAATTCCATTTCCAATATTGAAATACCATGTAAATTCCACTGAAACCCATTCTTCATGAGATTTGAGATGCGGAAAAAGGCATTTTCAATCTGGATCTCCATAACACATTGCCAAAGAGCTCTAAGTGCAGCTGAAAGATTTGGCTAAAGTAGAAATCATAGATACTGCTATGGGACTCATTTTGGATATCAGAGGAGAGGAAAATTACTTATTGTAGGGGTTCTGCTGATTCTCTTCTGTGTATAGGCCCAGAGTCTAGGGAGACCCAGGTGTCTGAGATGGTCTAAAATGAGTGTGCAGATTTCTGAACCCCAGGCATCTCTTGTTCTGCTCTGTTGTTTCTTAGAGAAAAATCCATGAGTGAGTTAATGGGAGGCTTTGGGGTTGACAGGAACTCCATTTTGGGCCCTTCTGTTTTGGGTTGGAGCAAGATGAACTGCTGGCCCATCAGTGTGGTGCAGGACTGGCCTGGCATGTTTACTGATGTCACAGTTCAGGAACACTGCTGATGGCTGCTGGAAAAATACAGAACCTACTGGAAAAGTAGCCGCTGAACCAGAATGAATCAGCTCTTCATTCCTCCTCAACTGGAATGTGTAAAATTTAAAAACTCTAAGTCAAAGAAATAGAAAAATTCTTAACAAGTCATTAAACTGTCCCTCCTGCATATCTAGTCAGTTACATAGATTTTTACAAAAAAATCTGGAATTTAGATGAATCTTTAACTTCTTTTTCAGGGGGCTGAACTATTCTCATCTAAGTGGTTCAATGTTTCATTGACATTCCTTCTTGCAACATTTCTATGAATTAAATAAATGGGAAAATATTTTCCCATTTCTATGACACAAAGTCCTATCTATAGTGAACTCTTCTATGACTTTCCACATCTGCCTTATATGCTTCCTCTGGGCATTAATTCCGGAAAGTTCAAATATCAGTCAGCTGTGCACCCTACCCCCAACTGAATTGTGGATGGTTTACCTTTTTATGAAACCAGGTTTTGGCATGGGGTCATGTTGAGCTTATTTTCAGAATTACTGCTGGCACAGAACTTAAAACTCTGCACTCACCTCTTATGGAAGCCAGATAATGTAAATGACATATACTCATCAGACTGTAGTGAAGATTAAATGGGCTTTATAGAAAACACCAAAGTTCCAGCTGCACAGAAAGCTTTTCCTGTAAATTCTGATACTAACTTTCCAGAGCTGGCTGTGCTTCTAAGTATGTTAATTGGCTTTTAAAATTG
>VMDR010010131.1:5023-31225 GCA_007922815.1 Macrotus californicus | reverse complement strand
AGTTTTTAAGTAAACTGGATGGTTGGAAACCCCTGCCTTTCTTTCTTTCTTTTTTTATTATATTTTATTGATAATGCTATTATAGTTGTCCGAATTTTTCCCCCTTTGCCCCCTCCACCTAGCACCTCCCGCTCCTTCAGGCAATCCCCACACCATTGTTCATGTCTATGGGTCATGCATATAAGTTCTCTGGCTACTCCATTTCCTACTCTGTTCTTTACATTCCCATTGTTATTCTGCAACTACCTATTTCTACTTCTTAATCCTCTTACCTCTTCACCCATTTCCCTACACCCCTCTTCTATCTGGCAACCATCAAAATGCTCTCCGTATCCATGATTCTGTTTCTGTTTTTCTTACTTGCTTAGTTTGTTTTTTCGATTCAATTGTTGACAGGTGTGTATTTATTGCCATTTTATTGTTCATAGTTTTGATATTCTTATTTTTCTTCAACAAATCCCTTTAACATTTCGTATAACAATGGTTTGGTGATGATGAACTTCTTTAGTTTTTTCTTGCCTGGGAAGCTCTTTATCTGCTCTTTGATTCTAAATGATAGCTTTGCTGGGTAGAGCAATCTTGGCTGTAGGTCCCTGCTTTTCATGACTTGGGATATTTCTTGTCAATAGCGTCTAGCCTACAAAGTTTCTTTTGAGAAATCAGCTGACAGTCTTATGGGAGCTCTCCTGTACATAACTAACTGCTTTTCTCGTGATGCTTTAAGATTCTCTCTTCATCTTTAATCTTTGGCATTTGATTCATGATGTGTCTTAGAGTGAGTCTCTTTACATCCATCTTGCTTGGGACTTTCTGTGCTTCCTGGACATGCATGTCTATTTCCTTCACCAAATTAGGGAAGTTTCTCTCATTATTTTTTTAATAGATTTCTAATTTCTTGATCTTTCTCTTCTCCTTCTGGCATCCCTATAATGTGAATGTTGGAACACTTGAAGTTGTCCCAGAGGCTGCTTACACTATCCTCCTTTTTTTGGTATTTTTTTCTTGTTCTGATTAGTTGTTTTTTATTCCTTATGTTCCAAATCATTGATTCGATTCTTGGCTTCATCCAATCTACTGGTGTTTCCCTGTAAATTGTTCTTTTTCAATTACTGTATCCTTTGTTTCTGACTGGATCTTTTTTATGCTGTTGAGGTCCTCACTAAGTTCCTTGAGCATCCTTATAACCAGTGTTTTGAATTCTGCATCTGACAGATTGCTTATCTCCATTTTGTTTAGTTCTTTTTCTGGAGTTTTGTTCTGTTCTTCCATTTGGGCCATGTTTCTTTGCCTCCTTATTTTGGCAGCCTCCCTGTGTTTGTTTCTGTGTATTAGATAGAGCTGCTATAACTCCCTGTCTTTGTAGTGTGGTCTAATGTAGCAGGTATCCCATGGGGTCCAGTGGCACAGCCTCCCTTACCACCCAAGCTGGGTACTCGAGGTGCACCTTTTGTGTGGGCTGAGTACCCCCTCCTCTTGTAGTTGAGGCTTGATTGCTGTTGGCAGATCTATGGGAAGGATTTAGCATACCAGTCTGCAAGGACTAACTATATTCATTGACCACCAAACTCTGTCCTCTGTGGAGGATTAGTTGTACAGGAGCAGGGCGGTGGTGGCTCACATGGTCTATAGCTGTCCACTAGGTGTGAAGGCTCTGGCATTTCCTGGGTAGTGCAGGCCAAGGTCAGCTCCCCACCTGTGTTCTGTTCATGGCCACCCTGCATGAATTATAAAGCAATCTGAGATGGCTGCTACTTTTGCTGGGCCTGGAGATTCCCAGTTGAAGCCAACCTGTGAATCTAGGTTGGTTGCTGCTAGTGGTGGGCCTGGGGCCACTTAGTAAGAGGTATGGGGGCTGGGGACTCACTGAGGCCAACTGTTGCTTGTTGGAGAGGATTTAGGAAGTTGTGAAGCATGTGACAAGACTAGCCATTCATATGGAAAAGTCACCGTTAACAGCTTGGGTAGGCCTATAAGCTGGGTGGAAAGTCTCAGGGGATTCCCAGGGTGGGACAAGTGGTGTTAGGCAGTTTGATGGAGTCTCAGATGTAGCACTTGCCTAACAGCTCTGTGCCTCTGTGGGGGAGGGTTCAGACAAGGGGCAATGGCCTCTGCCCACCTTTCTGTCTGGGAGAAAGCTCTCCCCCAGTACTCACCTTGATCCCAGATACTTTAGTTCCTCCCTATGCCACTGGTGCCTTTCAAGCTGCTACCCCAGTGCAAGAGCTCAGAGAGAGTGAGTCTGGGTAAGTCTGTGTGTGGGTTCTTTAAGAGGAGCTGCTTGGGACTCCCGAAGTTTCTCCCACTGACTCAATGCCTGCTGGTTTTTGCAGCCAGAAGTTATGAAGACTTCCCTTCCTTGCATTGGAACCCTAGGCTGAGCAGTCTGGTGTGGGGCTGGGACTCCTCACTCCTGAGATATCCCTCCTGAATTTTTATCCGTCACATGTGGATGTGGGACCAGACTTTTCTGGGTCTCTGCCCCTCCTACAAGTCTGGATAGAGGTAGTTTCTTTAATTCTGTAGTTGTCATATTTCTGTTCAACTCCCTGATGGTTCTGAGGATGGTTATTCTATAATTTAATTGTAATTTTGATGTCATTGTGCAAAGAGGTGAGCCGTGTCTGCTTATGCCACTATCTTAACCAGAAGTCTTGTCTGCTTTTCTTTATCTCCAATCTCAGAGCTCTGTGATGACTCATCCTGCAGATGTAGACTGGGTGAAGTGCCATTAACTCTGCTTAGCTGACACTCTCCCTAGATCTGTTGCTCAGTGTTGCTGAGGTATCATAACTTTAATATTTTCTTCTGTAAAATCCTAACAAAGGGTAGAACACTTTTGTGTTAAAGTGTGATTAAGTTGCGTCTTCTTAGGAAAATCTTACATTTTAAAACCTAAATGCTTGTTCATTTCCAGCTGACATGTGGGATGTCCTCTCCTGAAAACTGGAGGCTTCTCCTCTCTAAACTGGGAGGGAGTCTTGGTCTAACTGGATGGATAATTGCATTTATCTTTTGGAGGGGTGTTTTTGTCATTACTTGTGCTCCTTGAGGCCATCAAACTACCTTGTTAGTTAATGTTCCAGGCTCTCTTCATCTGCCAAGAGCTCACTCTTCGTGGGATCTGAGGGAGGTAACTCCATTTTACCATTTTCCAGATGAGAAAAATGAAACTCAAAGGGATTAAGTAACTTCCTCATATTTAGACATTGTCTGTCCATGCAATGTGGAGTGGAGGAAGGATGGAGCTATAACTGTTCAGAAAAGACCATAAACATGATTAATTCAGGACATTGCCTTGTTCATTCCTCTTCCCTCCTCTCCTCTCTTCAATAAGTCTTTTCCATACACTCCCTGGTTAAGTGACTCAACCACCCCTCCAACCCCCAACATTTACTTTGCTTGTGTGAATGGAGCCTTAGAGGGCTGGGGATGGTGAAATTTTGCTGGACTATGTATAGTTTATCATTCATGGTCAGAGCATCTTGAGGAGAAGTTGAACACTCTTTTACATCTCAGCACTGGACTTATGCTGGGTATCTATCAAGGAGATCCTTCAGCCATGCTATTTCTTATTTGCTCAGGGCTTTTTGACTCTAGGAGAATGAGGTTGATAAGGTACCATTGGGATTTTATTGGGACATTATTCCCAATTGGGGATTATTGTGCCCACTTCTCTGTAGACACTATTAATTAATTCATTCATTTCCTCACTCAACATATCTTAATATGCCAGAAACTGCCACAATGATATAATGGCCAACAAGAATAAGAGCTTCTATGCTCAAGAAGCTTGTTCTAGAGGGAGAGAGAAACAATAACCAAGGAAACAAACAAGATACTCACCTTGTGACATATAATGCAGGAAATAAATGGGGGACTTACCAGAGAATATGCCAAGAGGATGATTCTGTAATTGGAGTTGTCTAGAAGACCACTTTAAGGGGCTGTATTCTGCACTGACACCTGACAGACAGGAAGGGCTCAGCCAATCCAGAACCTGGAGAAAGACCATACCAGGCAGTGGGAACAGGAGAATGCTCAGAGGTGAGGATGAATCTGACTTAGCTGAAGGGTAGAAAATGGGCCAGTGTAGCTGGAGCATAGTGAGGGAGGAGGTGTAGTAAGAAATGGGGTAGGGTCCGACCTTGGTGGCTTTGTCAGCAGCAATGATTTTTAGCTGTAACACAACAGCACAGTTGCAGTGGCTGTTTCCAGTAAGTATTCATTTGACTGGCTTATGCTTTGTGTTAGATATTTAGGCTCCCACCCCTGTCATAAGCCATGGCAAGGATGATTGTACTGTAAAAGCATGTATTTTACTATTTCCTGTTAATCTTCCCAGACTATCAACATTAGGTGAGCTGTCAAGAACTGAGGAGCTTGGTCCCCAGAGAGGTGACCATTTTACTGCCTGAGGACATGAGCTGGAGTAGAGCACAGGTTGCTCCTGTTCCTGTTCTGACCTTCCTGTTTATCCAAATCATTCTGAGACACTTGCGTTTCCTTTGGCAGCCCACACAGCACTTAACCTTCACCATGCAAATTAGTATTAATCTATCAAGGATTCTAGGCCAGCCTGTTTTTGTCCCCATTAACCTCTGGCTAGCCCTACACTTTTCCAATAAAGAGAACTCCATTTCCTAATCAATGGTCACTTCCAGATGGAAATCATAATTATGGCTATGCAACATTCAGTTAGCATACACAGCTTTTATAAGTGTGATTGATAGAAATGAGGCAATGGGACTGAGCAGGTCTCATGGCCACTTGCTTTGTAACCTTATTTTGCATGTTATGTAGTGTGGCCATATATTTTATTGTCCTAATAGATATACACTTTGGGAAGTGAAGGGGACTCTATTAATAATTACACCACAAAAACAGACATAAACTGGGGTGGGTGGTCATCCTAGGTTTTCAGTATTTGGATACCACACTGTTATTATGTTTTCTAGGCTTTTCCATATAACAATGAGTGGCGATCACTCTTACTTGCTCCTTCTATTCAGTCAAGTGCATTAAGTCTGTCCATTTTATGGGTCTAAAGAGTAAGTCACAAACTCACTTTTCACACAGACTATGGTTTATTGGTGGCTTATGCCAAGCTTAAGAACGAAATAGCTAAACCCCTTGTAACTGTAGAACTGTCCTGAGGCTCTAGATGGTTAGGAAAGTGGCAGAGAGGTCTCAGAGCGGTTTGCTCCCCTCACTCCACAGTCACCTCCCTGCAAGAGGGAAGCACCTGAGAGGAGAGAGGTGGAGGTGGCATGGAGGTAATTTGCCTGATGATCTCTGGTTAGACCACCTGCTAGTGACAGGAAAGGTGGAAAAGGAGTTATTTTCAAGTCAGCAAATAATTTTCCACAGTGAGAACCTGTTGTGTGTGCTAATAAGAAATGGACTGTCTTGACAGAAAGGGATAAATGGGGTGAGACCAATTTATTACCCCTGGCATTACAGGAAAGAAAAATGTATAACTCTGAATAGCCTCAATTGGCAATAGTAGTTTTTATTATTTTTAATTTATTAGAAAATCTTTAAAAAGAATCTTGGCTGAATGCTTGTTTTCTTTTTTGCTTAAAGAGCACCCAACTGTTGGATAAATTAACATGATACCCTGTCTTCCCTCCCCAAACCATATCTAACCTAATGTCTATCAGTCAAGTTAAAGATGTTCTTCAGATATCACTTCCAATGAATCTGTCAAGAACAGATTCTTTCAATTGGGGTGACATTCTTGAAGATGCAAATTATTCCTAAACAGAACCTGATGGTTAATTTTTCCAGAGGACCACTTTTCTTCTTTAACATGAGAACTGACCGAGGCTTTCTATAAGGGAATACAGTCAGATGAGTTAGACTAACAAACTATCTGATACTACAATTGTCCACTAGGGTTTTAGTAAGCCATATCAGCACCCTGAGACGTTGTTGACATTTATAGGGAAGCTCACCTGATCCACCAATGGCCCATAACCTCCTCTTCCCTGGTCCACTATTGTTTTCTATGCTTTTTCATTGTTATTTTTTACAACTGCAAGAAAATGAACCTTCTCCCATATTAGGACAGCTGCCCCCTCAGTTTAGTGCAGCTCCGCCTGAAATAAATGTTTTTAGGAAACAACTGGGATATAACTATATAACTAACAAATAAAACAAGGATGGGGCTATGGTTTGATTCTATGGAAAATAACAAATTACCTAGTGTGAATCACAGAAATGCAGGATTAAAGATGCTCAGTGCTAAAAGTATCTTGCCATCTAGACCAGTGCCCCTAGAAAAGTACTATGTGAGCCACATGTATAATGTAAAATTTTCTGGTAGCTACACACACACACACAAAGGAGAAATTAATTTTAATAATTTATTTTATTTAATCCAATATATGCAAAATGTTATCATCTCAATCCATGATCAATATGAAATGTATTAATAAGATATTTTACATTTTTTTCATACTAAGCCTTTGAAATCGAGTATGTTTCAATCCACACTAGCCACATATCCTGTGTTCAATAACCACGTGTGGCCAGTAGTTGCTGTGTTGGACAGACTCAGGGGTGTCAAACTCATTTTCACTGGGGGCCACATCAGCCTCGCGGTTGCCTTCAAAGGGCTGAACGTAATTTTAGGACTGTATAAGTGTAACTACTCCTTAACTAGGGGCAAGGAGCTCAGCACTGCCGCTGGGTAGAAACAAGGTGCTGGGCTGGATAAAATAAGGTGGAGGGCCGAATTCAGCTCAGAGGCCTTGTGTTTACCACCTGCGGCCAGGGTATAGACTTTTGCTCCTCAGAATGTAGTCTATGGACAGATGCCATTCTGTGAGCTCTTTGGTCCAGGTCCACAATGAGATAAATTTAGAAACTGAAAGAAAGTGTTTAAAAACTCATAGCAATTTGATACTGCCATGATATCTAAACATGCGATCATTTTTTTAAAAACAATTGTTTCTTTTTTTTTAAATTACTTTATTGTTGTTCAATTACAGTTTGAATTTTCCCCCCACCACTCTCCCCCAACCCCAGCCAATCCCACCCCCCTCCCCCGCTCCCACCTTCCCCCTAAAACAATTGTTTCTTAATGTACTTTGCAGAATATTAGTCTGCATTTGGTTGGGGTTGGGAGTGAGGCAACAACCTGAATTTTCCTCACAGATAGCTTGAGAAGCCCTGCCCTGGACCTGCCGCCCTCCCTACTTCTCACCCTCCCTGCTTCTCAGCCTTATTGTCAGACTGTCAGATTTCTCTAGTCTGACAATCTGAAGAAATGGATCCCTTAAAAGTCACTAGTGCAATACATCGTGGAAGTGTGGTTTCATTCTGGTTCTCATTGGCTTCAATGTTTCATGATACTTAATTATTGATCCCCTTTTTTCTTTTTTTCCTTAAACTTTCTCCCCCTAAAATGTTTTCTTAGCTGATTTTGTTATCCTTCTGCCTTCTAAATCCAAGATCACCAGGGGATAGCATGCTTGGAAGTGAACTAATTTAGGAAGAGTAATTTGCCCATTGAACATAGTGTGATGAGAGTGAGAAGCAGGGAGGTGGGTCTCCAGGGAGAGGAAGAGTGCATGTGTTAGTCAGGACTCGCAAGACAAATAGAACCAATGGTATGTATATTTCTTTCTATCTATCTACCATCTATCTATCTATCTGAAGGGAAAGGGAGGGGGAGAGACAGAGAAATTATAAGGAATTGAATTATGCAATTATGGAGGCTAAGAAGTTCTTAGATATGCAGTGGGCAAGCTGGAGACTTGGGAGATCCAATGTGTAGTTTCAGTCAGAATCTAAAGAACTAACAACTAGAAGAACCAATGGTGTAAGTTCCAGTCCCAAAACCTGCCAGGTTGACACCCAGGAAGAGCCAAAGTTCCCCTGAGCTTGAAGGCCTGAAAAGACCAATGTCCCAGACCAGAGCAATCAGACAGGGGGAGTTCCCACTTATTCTCTGGAGAATCAACCTTTTTGTTCTATTCAGACCTTCAACGGAGTGGATGAGGCCCACCCAGACTGGAGAGAGTAATCTGCTTTACTCAATCTACTGATTCAAATGTTAATCTCATTCAAAAAATACCCCCACAGACATACCCAGAATAATGTTTAATTAAATATCATGGATCCTGTGGTCCAGTCAAGTTGACATGTAAATTACTCATCATAGTGCATATGGAATTCAGATGAGAGGTGATAGAGCTTGTATATAGGCAGTAGTCAAGTGTGAAAAGGAGAAAAAAGGATTAAGTTGAGAGACTATTAGGCAGGGCATGGGTTGTGAGAGAGAGGGAGCATATACGGCTGATTCCCAGGCTTGGGTAGCATGATTCCAGGGAGGGGCAAATCCACTAGGCTGTTTCCCCAGCACCTGAAAGTTAAAGTCAAAGTATCAAAAATGGGACTCCTTTCCTCCTCTTGTCTCAGTCCCTTCCTCTGATCCCTAACTCCTTCTTCTGCTTGCTATTCTGTGAGTGACATCACCATTCTTTCTAACTTGTAGGGTCAAAGTCTGGAGTCACTTTTGCTTTCCTTTGTCTCTTATGTCCCATCTCTTCTGGAGGTCTACAGCATCTATATCTACAGACTCTCTCTGTCCCGGCTTCTCTTTTCCATTCATATTCCTTAGCAACCAGCTAGACAAGATTTATTACCTTTAGACAGACTCCTCAAATATTTTCTTAATGAATTTTATTGCCAGCCTCTCTGTGCTCCAAACTACCTTGTATATCACTTAAAAGTTGTCTTAAGAAGCAGCTTCAAGCAACTCAAGTGTCCATCAGTAGATGAGTGGATAGAACAGCTATAGGACATTTACACAATGGAATACTATTTGGCTATAAAAAGAAGAAAATTTTACCATTTGTGACAATATGGATGGACATGGAAAATTATGCTAAGTGAAAAAAGCCAGTCAGAGGAAGACAAATACCATATGATTTTATATGTGGAATCCAGTGAACAAACCAAACTAACAAGAAAAATGGGGATAGACTCATAGATGGAGAGCAGGATGACAGCTATTGGGGGGGAGGTAGGGGGTGGAGGGATTGAGTAAAAAGGAAAAAAGACTCATGGACACGGACAACAGTGTGGAGATTGCTGGAGGGAGGGGGTATAAAAGGACTAAACAGTAATGGAAAAAAGATGATAAAGATTAAATTTTAAAAAAAGAGAAGCAGCTTGAAGCCTGTCCTCCATCCCTCAGAACCCCAATGTCTGCTCATTGCTTACTAATGATGTTTAGTCTCCTTCACTGGGAACTCAAGATCCTCCCTGACCTGGCTCCAGCAAATGTTTTAAGGCTCATCTTCACTTTATGTTATGGAGGTCTATGCATGTCCGGTACGGTGATGATCCTGAGGGTGCAGCCCTAATAGCATACGAGGTCCTGGAGCAAAAAGTGGCATTCACTGGGAGCACATGGTAAAAGGCTTTAACCTGAGTCAGGGTTGTCATTAAGGTGATCCTTAAAGAATTTTTAGGAATTAGCCAGAAACAAAAAACCGTAAATACTCAGGCCTAGAAATGAGAAAGAATATGATTCATTCAAGGGCACCGACGAAAAGCACATGGCTTAACCCACAGAGGCCAAGGACAAGCTCAAATGGTGCCAGAGGGGCTTAAGGCAACCATCTTAAGAACATGGGACTTAATTCTAAGGGCTGTGGGAAACCATGGAAGGATTTTAACTAGGGATGTGAAATGATCAGAGTTCACTCTAACTGCTATAGATCTTAACTATTGGTAACTTTTGTTTTCTAAACTTTCTCTGCCATTTTTAATCCTATGTTAATTTTTATCTCCATATAAGTTGGAAATTCCAAAACTTATTTATCAAAGAAACTATTTCATAACATCTCTTTGCATGCCTTCTGTTCTGTGGAACACAATTTGAGAAATGCTGACTTAAATAATTTCCTCTGCCTGAGATGCCTCCTTGCCCTGTGAATCCCTCTGCATCTCACCAGACACACATCCAACCAACCCATCTATCCAGTGCTAGCAGAATGTCCGAAGCTTCTCCCAGGTCCTACTGTCAGCTCTAAAGTCAGCTTTCTTCATCCCTGAAGCCAAGGCTCTTTTCAAATCTTAAAGGGCTACAATTCTAGGGTATCAGAGAACTCTGTCTTTTCTGAATTCCTGTAGTGCATCATTGATATTTCTCTTGGGCACTCATCAATAGACCTTGTGTAAGAAAGTACAGGTTGGCAGTTACTAGTTTTTTCATCTCTCTCATACTTTTGTCTTGTCCAGAGGAGGAACTTGTTTGCTACTTATTAATCTCACCCCTTCAGCAGCCACCCTTCCACACCTTGGGCAAAACTACAATCCTCACAACTTTGTATGGGTGTCTGTCAGCCCATATGCCTGCAGGCATGCCAGAGGGCAGAGCTCTTCCTGTGCTCAGTTTATTGGGATCCTTAAAGCCTTGGCAAATTCCTATCCCCCACCCTATATTTTTAGCCTGCAGACTGAGGCTCTGGAATGTTATTTTATTTTTTTATCCTCACTCAAGGACACCTTTTCATTGCTTCTAGAGAGAGAAAAGAAGGGAGAGAAAGGGGGAGAGAAGAAGAGAGGGAGGGAGAGAGAGGCATTGATCTGCTATCCCTGCATACACCCCACTCAGAAATTGAACCCACAACCCAGGTATGTGCCTGACCAAGAATCAAATCTGTCACCCTTTTGTGCCCAGGACAATGCTCCAAACAACTGAGCCACACCGGCCAGGGCAGGAATGCTTTTTGGAGATCCTCGAGAATATCTGGGATACACAGACTAAGACAGGCATGTGAAGGGCACATTCATTTCTCCACTTGGTGCTTCTCAGGTTCCCAGTCAGTCAATCTACAGAATGGAAGGCTTGTTTCCTATTGTGCCTTTGGGTGTTTTTCAGCCTGCATCTAAGAAGAGGCTTCCTTTGGTCCAAAGGGTGTCACAGCTGCATTTCCCCTTTTGTGATAGTGTATGTGTGGTGAAGGCAAGTGGGGAGTAATGGCTTTGGTCACGGAGTGGGTCCCCCACCCCCCACGTCAGTGTCGACTCCCCTTGCCAGGGCTTGTTCCTCTCACTCCTTGTGGGAAGGACTGTCAAAGATGTCAGGATAAATTCTCCGCTCCTACTTGCGCCTTTTCTTTCTCTCGCTCTCCCTCCCTCTTGTCTTTTGATTCTGTCTTGATGTCATCCCTTCAAAGTATACTACCTGTAAAATATTGATTCACAGCAGGCTGCATCTGCCAAGATCAGCTTTCTCTTCTGCTGGCGGCAAGTAATAAACCACCACAGACACCACAGACCCAGGTGCCAGCTTCAACGTCGCCTCGCACACATCTGTCTGTCTTACGTTGCCTGATTCTACATAATGAAACAGCAGTCAGAGACATTTCAAAAGTAGAGAAACCAAGTAACAACCAGTGGGGACATAAAAGAGCCACTGGAGCCTGCAAACAGAGTGTAACAGGTATCACCTCCAGCAGCAGAGGCATCAGAAGCTCCCTGGTTCCCTGATAGCAACTGGAAAAATGTCGAAGGAAAGCAAAGCCCCCTAGTTAGCTGCCCATGGGAGCATAATTGCAATGGTCCTCCACTTCCTGTCTTTCCTCCTTTCACCCAGTCATCATGGCCGGCTTGTGGCACTTGTGACAACTTATGAACCCTGCTGGGAATATCAAATGTAGAGGGAGATCTTATGAAATAGGCAGGTGAATTTTGCATAGAAAAAAGAGTATTAATGGACATAGAGCAGGGCAGGGTGGTTTAGAGCTTGGGCTCTGAACCCAGAACCTGGGTTTGGTACCTGGCTTTACTGTTTACCATCCATGTGATTTGGAGCAAGTTACTAAACTTACATCTTCATTTCTTTGTCAGTGTTAGGGGATTGTCATTATAATTAAGTGAATAGTTGTAAGGCATTAAGAATAGTGCTTGACACATAGAGCTATTAAAATATTTATTAAATACATACATACAATTTCCCTGATGGGAAGTCAAAAGTCCCAGTTAATGGGAGCAGTTTGGGCATTCCTCTTTTCTTTGGGGGCTATAACTCATCCTTCTGGAAGTCTCCAGAGCAGATAGGCCCTAGGGAACTAGCGAACACTGGTGAGGGCGGGGTTGAACATTCTCCTCTTGCTTTGTCTGCAAATGTGTACTTGTTCTGAGGTGTCCCACTCTCTGAGAAGGTGACTCTTCATTCAGAAGCATAGAAGTTGTGGGAAGAGTTTCCTGAACCTCAGTGACTTGTGTCTGTGTCATTCGCATCCTAGCCGTGGCAACAAAGTATTCAAAACAGAAGCAGCCATCCAAAGTCAGTAAATCCATCATCAGAGACGACAGCTGTGGGTTTGCATCCTTATTTCACTGTGACTTTGAGCAAGCTGCTGAAGGTGGCCATGGCATCCAGCTCTGGCCTGTGAAGAGTGATGATGTTTTTACTCTATTAAGCTACTGAGGGGACCTTACCACTCAGTACCCTCCAGGGAACCTTCCCTTTTGCAGTACAGGGAAATTTACCCCTTGTGACCAACTGTTAAGCTTCCTTTGAAGCCTGTTTTAATTCAGATTTGGTTCATCTCATGATAGTTTTAGAGTCAGTGGGGAGAACATTTACAATATGACAAACTAGCAACCTGTATTTTTTAATGTTCTGTTAGAGAAATCACGGGTCTTTTGTACTCAACGGTCTTTTGCTTTTTGTTGGAAGAGATGTCCTTTGAGACCCCTCAGTTTCTCACTTTATATTCTTTCTCCTCTTCAAGCCTCTGTGCACAGTGGTAGGCTTCCCTTTGAAGAGGCAGGCTGGAGAAAGTTTCATCTGAAGCCTGCCATCATCAGTGGTGTGCAGTCCAAAGGGAGACTGCCAAGTCAAGTGGAATATCCATCCTATCACTGGTGGGGGAGGTAGCTCCTCCCGAATGAGAGGCCTTATTTCCATTTCCCAAAGGCTTTGAAGAGCACTGCAATCTCATGGGCTTTGTGTGGGTTCAAGGGGCCTACCCTGTCATCATCCTCTCTTTGGTGTGCTCCACAGAACTGTCTTCTTCTTTAAGCCGGGATCCTAAGTTATCATTTGTGTTACTTTTCAGATATACCGCAGGAGATTAGCACTATTCAAAGCATCTTGGGATAGCCAACAGTGAAGCTGTGGGACATGGAATATCTGGGCATAAAGAGTGATAAGTGATGTGCTAGCAGGAAGACACAGGCTAGATCTTGACCCTGAGCCAGGTTTTGTTAAAAACATGATGTGGAGAGTAAATGTCTTCTATTAAAAAAGGGAGATGAAGGAAAGGTCATTTGGCAACCACATGTAGGGGGCCAGTGGGGTGATCAGCTGCCTGGGCTTGCAGATCAGTTCTGCAGTTGCAAGGCTTGGGGAAAATGATTTCAACTCTCTGTCTTCATCTCCTTATCTTTAAAATGGGTTGTTATGAAGATAGAATTTGATAATCCATGTAAAGTACTTAGTAGGGCTCAGATTAATATTAACATGTTAGTATAAAAAAGTATTGAGAGTAAGGAGTTCCTCAGGATACATAACCCCTTCGGAATGCAATGAGAAAACCTTGGAAAAGGAATCTTTTAAAGGCCATTTAATAAAGAACTTAAAAGTCACCCTTGGTTTTTATCCACTAGCAAAATTGTTCATACTCTTCCTCCTATTTTACCTGCTTACCTCCCTGGTAAGTAGTAGGCACTGAATAAATATTTGTTCAACAAATGAACAAACATGTTCAGTCTTATATTTATGTCTGTGAGCTTAGTGATCATCAGTAGCCTAAAAAATGCCACCATTGGCTCCACTGATCTAATTTCAATTTTATCATTCTTTTTAATTAAAAAAATTGTCCTATTTTTTATTTGGTTATTTTTCAGTTCTGACACTTAGGAGTCTGTGTTAATTTGCATGACTGGGCCAACCTAAATCATGTTAAGTATTATCTATACATTGATTTAACCAATATTTGTTGATAATCTTCCATATTTCACTAGGTGCTGTGGTTTAGGTTCTACTTTCAAGATCTGAAAGAGAATAAAATAGACTAGAACAATAAACCTCGGCAAGTATGGAGACAGATGTAAACAGTGACTGCTGTGTAAATACAAAGGAAGAGAATTTTACCCACCTCGTGAGAGTGTGCACATGTGGGGATGGGGGGCTCAGGGAAGTTTTCTAGAGAGGATGGCATCTAATATTTGTGTAGTGATGTGTCACATTTTAATGAATAGGCAGATATTATGGTGAGAAAAAATGTTTTAGACCAACTAAACATTTAGTAAAATATACTCTGATGCAAAAGGATGAAAATTCTAGTATGTGGAAGTTGACACTAAACATGCAGCCCTCAAAATATGAAACAAAAATATCTGGCTGAATTTGCATAGTGTAAGCCTCTTTAATCTTCTTTCTTTCTTTCTTTCTTTCTTTCTTTCTTTCTTTCTTTCTTTCTTTCTTTCTTTCTTTCTCTCTCTCTCTCTCTCTCTCTCCCCCACACACTCCACCTGTTTCTCCCTCCCTGCCTTCCCCCTCCTTCCTTCCTTCCCTCCATCCATCCCTCCCTTTCCTCTATCTTCTTCCTCCCTTTATTGAGATATACTTGACATCTTTAACACTGGAGGGTGGAGGTAGAAGAGGGTAAAGGAGGGATAAATGGTGATGGAAAAAGACTTGACCTGGAATGGTGAACACACAATACAATGTACAGACTTTTTAAAAATTAAAAAGAAATAGCAATTTGGTTCTGTGACTATCCTCCTGGAAGGTCAATGAGAATTTGGAGAACAGACTGATGAGTCTTTCATGACTAAGTAAACTACAATTTTAGCTTTAAAGTTCTGGTGACAGGAATTAAGCAAAGAAAGCAAAGGTATTGTGTAGGGCTTGTCTCTGATAGTTTTTGTTCCTGAAGAGAGAGAATGAGTGAGCTTTATTTTGTGTTGACTAACTAATATCTGTTAAGAACAATACCAAGAGTTAGGTAGAAATATTAGTAAATCACTTTTATTAAAACATTGAGATAGGACACACAATGCCTGCCATATAATTTAGGAAATTGTTTGGATAACAAAAGCCCTTCTACTTCATGAGTAAACACAGGCTAGGGTATAGGAGTCACAGGGAGGCTAGTTCAGGTAATGGCTAGCATCTGCAGTGATAAAAAGAAGTATTACGGTTTGGAAAGCAAAAGAAAACCCACTTGAGGAGGGAGAATCAATAATGTTAGCTAGCATGTTTGCTCATGTATAAAATGAAGAGTTTGGGGCTAGATCAAGCCCAAGCTTCTTGCCATCTTTGACACATTATGAACCTATGGATCCAATAAGGAGCTGATAGGCAACAGGGGGAACTGGCAGCCTTATTTATGAAAACTTATTACATTGTTTTTTTCTCAAGAATGGAAGGTTCTGCAAATAATGTTTAAATCCAGGGCATTTTTAAAGATAAAAATGAAAATAAAACAAAATACAGGAACAAATAACGGCACACACATACACAAAGAAGTGTCACACTATGAGACTGATGCTTCAATGCACATGCTATTTTCTCTGGGAGTGAGATATTTAGAAAGTTCATTGAATCTTTGGGACATTGAATAGTATTTAGCATACAGTTTTTTTGTTGTACTAGAGAGTATATCCAAAGCCCCCAAGAGTGGGGAATTTTAGGAAACTTCAGTAACTTATAGCCATATGTAGCTTTGGTATTAAGAGAATCTGTTTCAAAATAGAAGATTAGACTAGTGCATGTCATTTCTATGTTCAGTTGAACATTTTGTAAGAGAGAGAAATGTGTGCTCCCCAATCATGAGTTGTCACTGAAAAATGGTTGCCCAATCATGAACATCTTTGTCAAAAACCTTTGCCTCTTGGTAGGATCATATGACTATTCTTGTCAGTGGTCTATTAGTGGAGGTACTGTACATCCTTTCTTGGCCCAAGATGTTAAGAATTTAGTAGGCCTTCATCATAGTCTCTGTTTGCCCTTAAGATGGGATGTAGAAGACTCCATATCCTAGGGGGTGGCAGAACCCGGTAACAGAAGAAGCTCAGCTCCCTGATGCACCACATAAAGAAACCTGCCCATCTACCAGAAACCCTGTTAAGTGAATAAAAAGTAAACTTCTATTGAACCTTTGGGGTTTATTTTATAGCAATTTTCTGATTGATAAAGATACCAAATCCCTTGGTCTTGTACAGGATGTTAAATTAGTTCATTGGAGAGAAACACACACTCTGATTTGTGAGTGTGGAGCCTGTTGAGAATTCTGATATGTCCTATGATCTAAAGCTATAAGGAAAGAGAAATCAATAGTCCTTTTTTAGTGGTGTTAAGCTCTTTCTAGGATGCTCCAGTTTTCTTCTTGTTTATGTCAAGGTGGGACATTTTGCTGCAACCATTTAGAGTATCAAAGAGTTGCTTCTTGATAGTTTACAACTTGATTTCAGGGAGAAGCACAAGTTTCTTATTTTTTTTCAGCTATACATGATGAGAGGGGATAAGTGTGATTGGTATGAAGTAGGCAAGAAATGTGGCAAAAACTAGCAGAAAATGCCATTTATTTTTAAACTTACTCCACAGGCTCATGAAGTAAACCATAGAGTCTTTAACAGTCAATAGCCATGTTACATTTCGGCTATTGCTAGCATTAAAAAAACACAATGGGCAAAATAACATGTGTCATAGATATATCTGAGGGTCAAAGGAATTTCCCATTAAGACCCAATCTTACCTCTTTAATTGGTACTCACGGTTCTTTGTAGCTGCTTGCAGTCAGCACACTCTTTAAGCACTGAACCAAAAGTAAACCCAGGAGTTAGATGAACAGTCTCATATAATCTTAAAGACAGAACTCTATATACTTGTATAAAAATAGCACCATTGTAAAAATTGATAGAAAATGATCATAAGCAAAACCTGGGCAAGGGAAAATTATACTCTACACTATAACACATGTTATGTAGTACAACAATTTAATTAGGATGATGACAAGGTGAAGGAGAAAAGGGCAATTACAGTCAGGATTGTTGTAGACATGCTAGTATATTAAATACACCAGCTAGGTTGGGCAATACTAACATAAACCTCTCTCTTAGGGTGAAGATTAATGTTTGCAGATACTTTTGTTTTGAATACCTCAAAGAGTCCTGCTGTCTCTCTGGGATAACTTTGTGTGTGTGTGTGTGTAATTCACAGGAAGACTTTATCAGTCAATGCCTACTTCACTCAACTCTGTTTGTGTGAAGATCAAATGTTAAATCATTGGTCTTTGAAAGCCTCCTAAGCAACTCAGAACACATTTTGGTAGACTATTAAAATTTTATTTTTATCTTCTTTTTTAATGATTGGGGATTACTTAGAAGTAACAAGTTCCTCCAGGGCCAGGACCAAGGTAAAGAATTAAGGTACCTATGGTGTAAAATTTAAGGAGGCACTATTCGCACCCTGCATCTTCAGGACCCTGAGAGTAAGTTCCTCCTCAGATTTTGCACTCTAGGCCCTTCGCTGGCCTCACCCTAGTCCCATCATTGAATGGCATAGATTAAGTAGTTTGAAAAGTGTACGTCTGGGGTGTGCAGAGCAAACTGGGACTGCTTAAACATAGTGTCAGAGTTGGGGTGTCTGGTGATAACTTCTGAATGAGAAATGTAAGGAAATCAGCTCCAATGTCAAAGTGAGTACCGGCTGAGCAAATGACACCAGGAAAGAAAAGCTCCTTTTTTGGTCTTTGCTTGAATAATAATAATAAAAAGGACCTATAATTGGATTTCCTTAAAGACTTGGAGAACTTGTGGTCTTTATAACTTTTCAGATTGAAAGGTAGTCCTTTTGAATTCTATTAACTTTGCAGCCTACATTTTTTAGAAAGTAAGATTATGTAGCTTCTGAAGGAAATCAGGAACAATGAAGTGAGCAATATTTGCATTCACAAGTTATTCTGTGTTGGAAGATTGTCATCTTTCACAGAAATATCATAATTTTTCAAAAGGACCACTTTGAAGATAAAGAATGATCTTTAATCATTTCTTAAATACAAAAGTCATTTTGAATGCTCACTTTGACAATCAAAGATCCCATCACCCTTTGGCACGGCGCAGCCCACTTCAGGTAACCATACTGCAATCAAGGGCACCATTCCCCTCTCATCTTCAACTCTGCCAGTATAATAGCCCACATTCACTCCCTTGTCCCTTAAGTTTCTAAAAGTTCCTGTTAGCAGAGGAACGAGAACCCCGTTATATAGGAAATTTTAGTAGCCCAACTTCTAAAGAAATAACAGCTAATAGCTACAGTAGAATAGAGTAGCTAGCAAATTTCGTGATGGATCAGAAAACTGTATTTTTATATTCCTATCTTTGTTTAAAATCTTCAGCCTCTGTGAGAAAGAGTTGCCTACACTGAGGTCGTGATAAGGAAACAAGATCTCTAAAAAAGACTCCTTCCCTTTTTACTTACAGAAGTTTCAAAGGATCAAGGTTGGTAGATTGAATCGTCTCTCTTAGAAAGTGGTAAATTTTCACATCATGTGAAAAATGGTGGCAGTTTTTATGCCTATTAACTAGACATTGGTATCACGGTCAGGGCTCAGAAGATGATCATAAATGTAAATGCTGTGTTGAATGCATGACTTCTGGATATGACAAAATGCTATTCTGGATTTGCTTCTACTGCTCCTCTGAAATTTAGGCCATGGGGAGGCTCTTTCTCTGTCCTTGGATGGAAGATCCCATGACTGTTACACTAATTATTTTTAATATTTAAAAAAAGACTTTATTTATTTATTTTTAGAAGAAAGGGAGGGAGAAGGAGAGGGACAGAAACACTGATGTGAGAGAGAAACATCAATGAGTTGCCTCTTGCATGCCTCCAGCCAGGGGCCTGGCCCACAACCCAGGCACTTGCCCTGACCAGGAATCCAACTGGTGATCTCTTTTTTTCCCTAGATAATGCCCAACCCACTGAGCCACTCCAATCAGGGCTACACTAATTCCTAAGAAAAATACTGGTATACGATTCCTTTAAGCTAAAAAAAAGTCTCAGTTTAGCAATTAGATTTTCTGGCCCAAATGCTATTGCTTTCATCCTCTCTTAAAGGTAAGATTTCTGTACTGGATCCTCACCCCCATGCTAAGAACTGACTTATTTAGTTTTCTGTTTGCTAGCTGCTTTTCATCTCCACCAGAGTCAAAACTAGGAGACAGAGAAGTGAGGGTATAGGGTTCTTCCTCTAGGGTGCTTTCCTGACTCTTCAGAGAGTCCCTCACTTGTGGGTCCCTTAGTATTGGTGGGACTACATGTGACATCTTCCTGGACTCCTGGGCAGTGGTGGGTCATCTCCAGACTCCTATTGGAGCCTAAGATCCAAGATAATCTCACTTCCTTGTGGCATCCTTCTGGTGCAGGGGAAACACTGTTGCCATAGGCACAGACTGACTCAGGGAGCTGCTCGCTCTGCCACCATGGTTCTTGGGTGTGTTGGGGGTGGCCCTCAGTGGCTCCATGGCAGAGAATGCCCTCACTAGACTTGAAGTGAAGGAGTTGTAACCCCAGTGAGGATCCTCACACTACTAGTATGTAACAATAATAGCTTCCTCCAAATAAATACCATCATGAATCACTTCCCCCTTCCTTCCAGTCCTAGTTTTTTTACCTTCTTTTTTATGATGACTCTCGTGATCAAGTTAATGCCTGGTACTTTGGTGCCACAGTCAAAATGGAGGCCAGCGGAGCCCATTTTAACATGATATACAACTGAAACAGAATAATCAAAATATATTCTATTAAAAACATTATTTAATGAAATATCCAATTATTTAAACATTTTTGTCTGCAATCAGTTTTATAAAATACAATCAGTTTGATAAAAATCCTTTGCTGAAGACTGCTTTGTCCCAGTTCTGGTACAGCTCACATTCCACCAGATTGTGTGCTATGTACCCATCCTCACTAATGTGCTTTTACCCTAACACCAACGCAGTTGACTTCTCAAGCGCGGAGACACATGCTCCCTACTCACTTGGGCCTAGCCAGGACATGGGTGTTCCCCACCTGTCATTCATTCCTTGACTGATTTTAGGGAACTATGTCCAGTCCCTCAGAAGATGGAGATACTTTCTATTGGGTTGGCCAATAAGTAAGTTTGTTTGTTTTTTCTGTAAAATAAAAGACACATTTTTCATTTCCACCAATAACTTTATTGATTTGGATATTTTCAGTATGTCAGCTATCTCTTGCATGGTATAATGTTGATTGTTTTCAATTAATGTCTTGATTTGATTGCTATCAACTTCAACTCATCTACCCGACCGTGGAGAATCGTTCAGTGAGAAACATCTAGCACTAGATTTCACAAACCACTTTTGACATGTTTGATCAGTCACAGCACCTTCTCCATACACTGCACAAATCTTTTTTTTCTGCATTTCAGTTGTGTTTTTACCTTTCTAGAAATAATAAAGCATAATGTGCTGAAAATGTCATGTATTTTCTTCCATCTTCAATATTAAAATGGGAAACAAAAATTCACCAATTTGGTAAGTTGTTTTTTTTAAATGCATGCCGATATGACAGCTGTCACAATACAATCTAACAAAATTGTTTTTGAATGAAGTTAAAGATGCCTAAGTGCTACTAGAGCCATGTTACAGAAATAAAACTGAACCAACTTTTTGGCCAACCCATAAATGTGTATTATTTGTAAACAGCAATTAATATTTTCCCTTGTTATACACTCTGTTAAATCTATAACTCACAAAGAATAATTTCATAAACCATTGGCCTGACACCCTTTATAGATAATTTAAACTCCCCAGGAAGAGATCTTGTCCAGCATCTGGGACATAAAGACAATAACTAGTTCACAAAAGCTGTCATACACATGTTTAGAAAAATAAACTTGATTCCAGCCTGGCCTCCTGGTGGGCTGGGTGGAGCTGAAGGCTTCGCTCCCTTATGGTGGTCAGAGGCATAATGATATTTGAGAACACCAAACTTCTAGAAGGACCTCAGGTATGTGGCATAGAAGGATTGTAATCTAGGAAATCCGGAGGGGCTATGTTAGCAGCCAACACCTAAAGAACCTTTCCCTTTATACTTTCCTCCTTTTTTCCTCTCAGTTTTGGAGCAGACATTGCAGGGACTTGGAGAGTGTGTTGTGTGTTGAGAGAAGAAACTGGAAGCTGATTCTTTCAGGAGGGCCCCGGGCTGGAGGCTTTTAGGAGGCACTTGGTGTTTCTTACTGTGATGTTCTGCTTAGCTCACCAGGGAGAGAAGTTGACAGGTATTGCAGAGACACAGGGAGAGAAAGGAGCTTAGCAGAGAATAAAATTATGAGAAAGTCAAAATTCATTACATTAGTATTCAAACCACATTTTCTGCTCATGAAAGCTTTAATGCAGGCAAAAAATATTACTTAAGCAAAATATTTGCCTTGAGAGAAAAGTATGAACAGCCCAAGTGATGTAATTCCCTATAATTTTCTATTCTTTACTAGAGACAATTCAATTCAACACATTTTACTCAATATTTCCTCCATGCTTGCGTTGGAGACATACATTTAAATAGGATGCAGGCCCTGCCTTCTAGGAACTTACAGTAAAAAGTAGATTAACTAGTATTTGGTAGTTAACCATCTACTGTTTAAACTAAAATTGGATTTCAGAGCAGCAATGAAGCTACCAGTTTTCTACTATGTGATGAACACTACAAAACAAGATGCGTCTAACGTTAATAATTTCTCCTGCCCAATGAACTTGGGGGATGTTAATAGCACAATGGAATCCAACACCAAAAGCCATATACTCTCTTCTTTTATTCATGAGAGAAGACTTAAAATTTACCTGAGAATATACATGTGCCTTCTTGCCAGACATTCTTTTTACTATTATCTTCTAATTCCAACAGGATCCTTCCTATCTCTGTGATTCAAGCAAAAAGTTATTTGTTAAATCTCATCCTCAGGGCTTATTCTTTCATTTACTCAGTGAACTTGGTTTTGTGGCTTATCATGCACCATTATCCACTCTGTAACTTAGCATATCATTTTACTCTCAAGCTTATAAATCTTATATGTTTTCTGTAGAGCAAATTTATTTTTTTCCTCCAGTATGATTTTTTTTTGGAATGAACTATCACCTTTTGTTCCAGTTAAGTGAGATTCTTTCCTATAATATTTCCAAATGCTGTCCTATCTCCATGTTTTTGTCTCTCTTTCCTCTTCTGTCTCTATTCACTTAAGTATTTCCCACTTTTTATGTAGAACACAAATGGTACCTTTCTTTGTTACCTCCAGTAAGTTTCCCCTGATCTCCCAACCCAAAGCAAAAATTTTTTGTGAGCATTTTATTAGTCATCAAGGCTACTCACTGTATTTGGTTCTCTCTCTCATTTCGGGCATGTGGCAAGATTGTTCCTTCCTGGTTCTGAGCTCAAGCATGGTCATGACACATTTTGAGCAAACACAATATGAATAGAAGTGATATATGTCACCTCCACGTGGAAGCTTCAGGAGTCACTATGTGCTTTCTTCTTTTCCTCTGCCATGGCAACTAGTGATATTCTAGGGAGTGACTGATCTATCAGGCTGGATGATAGAGTGAGAATGAATGATGATGATGTGAAATTGAGCTCTTAGTCAATCTACAATAGATGTGTCATATGAGCAAGAAACAAACCTTTGTTGTTTAAGCCATTGAGATTGTGGGGTTGTTCATTATTTCAGCAGAACCTAATTCATTCTGACTGATGATATGGATACATAGTGCTGATATTTCTTTTTATCCCACTCACTTCAAAAATGTCTGTTGATATTGAGTCCAGTTGAGCCTTCAGGTGACTGTAGCCCCAGCCTGTGTCTGACTGACACCATCAGAGGGAATCCAAGGAAGAACTAACAAAGAAAGTAGAGTTTTGGGTCACCTATTTTCTCAGTGGCCGTGGAAATTCTTTTCCAAGGAGTTACTTGGACATAAGGAGTGTGTGCAAGTTAGAAGTAAAAAACAAAACAAAACAAAAAAACCACTTATTTTTTTGGCTGATTCCATAAAGACTGGCATTCTTTATATAGATACTTTTATTAATTCTCCCAGTAAACTCAGAGGCAGGTACTATCAGTATTGCCATTTTACAGAAGAAGTAACTGAGGCACAAAGTTAATACCCAAAGTGACACAGTTCATAAATAGTAGAGCCAAGCAATTCACCTTCAAAGGTGATGGTCTTCACCGTTATTTTTTTTATCCTCTTTGTTTTCAGAACTCCCAGTCTCCCTTCCTTTAGTCTGATCACACTTAGAGGGCTTAATAAAACAGTATTTGATGCTGAACCTCATTTTTCAATTGCTAATAAATGACCATCCTTCCCTGACTGAGGAAATAAATCAATTATATTCTGGGTCTATGGGAGCATTTTCTGAAATAGGGTCTGTGAGGGTCAGCCAAGAACATATCAAGTGGTATAACAATATCATTACCAACGCTGTCACCGCTCTGATTCTGTATTGCCAGATATTTGCAACAATAATCACTTTATAAATCTATATATGAAATTTGCATTTCTTAAAAAGGGAGAGAGAGAACCTCAAAAAATGATTTCTATAGAGCTCTGTATATGTAGTGCAAGGTTACATTTCAAGGTGGCTTACCCAAATAACAGAAGTGTCGTTCATAGAAAAGATCAAAACTGCAACTACAGACAGAAACAATCTAAAAACTACATTGTTAAATATGATATAATGAAATACATTTCTATTGTTTTCTGAAACTTGTGACATATAATTCAATAAACTAAAGTACCTTAATGATTAAAATGTATGTTTTGGGGGGTGGGTAAAAACAGAGAAGTGAATTTTGAAAATGATTATAACTATCAATACTTTACATATGCATGGTGCCTTTGCCACAGGGACCTTCAAACACTTCAGGAATGACTTATCAAACATACATTAATTCTCCCAACATCCTCAGAGAATATGTGAGAAATAAACAGTGTTTATCAATAAGTTTCATTCTCTTGCAAAAAGAAACCCAATCTCGGCAACCAAAAGGTGATAGAAGTTGCTATGACAATCTCTGTAAGCTCATTGACTCCGAATGAAGCTACAACATCTGGACTGAACCTGCCAGCTTCAGATAGACGTTTGAATGAAAGGAGGTGGGGAGGCTGCCCCCTTCCTCCCTTCGTTCCTTCTTTTCCACCCTCCCTCTACTCCTCCCTCCCTCTTTCCCTCTTTGGATATTTTCTGAAATGGCTCAAATTCTTATTAGGCATTAAAAGGAAATCTAGTTCTTGCTTTTTCCCTTTTTTCTTCCTTTATAGTTAATATGAAAACATAATTTCATCATAGTAGTTTCTGATTTACATTTCTGCTCCACTGGTGGATTTCTCCCTCGGTGTTCAGCAACATTTCACTCCTAATGACTATTTATAGCCTCCCAGGGTTTCTGTGGCCCTAAGTACCACTGTTGAATATATCAGTTCTTGCCTATCCTGATTGCCTAGGTGCACCTGCTGTGGGATTTATAGCCTTAAAAATAAGTGCCAAACACCTAGTGGCTTCTAAACTTTGTAAAAAATGCCTTTTGAGATAGGTTGTTTCTCATCCTTCCTCCTTAGGAGGTCCACAGTAGCTGTTTCTACATGATGTTGAATCATCCAGATGAAAAGTGAAAATTCTGTCAATTTCTTGTTCTCAGCTGTAGTTTAAGGTAAGAGGCATTTGCGTGGTTGTTGTGATGAAAACACGCTTGGGAGCAGTGGAAGAAGCTAGATCTCTGCCTCCCAGGCTCTCATATCTCTTGTCCTGAATTACTAGGCCTCTTTATCCCACCACCGTCATCTCGAGACTAAAAGAGATGCTGTCTGCTTTTGAGATCAAATTCTGGGTGCCAGTATCTTCTGTCCCCCAATCTGTTCCTCCTGCCCCATGCACTTGGTCCTGCCCATACCCTATTCTTTAGTCCTGTGCACAAAGACTGAATATTTGTTACATGGATTTACTCCCTTTCCAGTCACAAACAGTGGTGACCATCTCAGTTAAAGACCATCTGATGTATGTATTCTGCTGCGGCTGTCAGTTCAGAGCAGGGCAAACATGAAGAATGAGAGACTTCTGATGAGAGATGATGAATAAACTGTTACATCTGAATCAGGTGCTCCATTTCTGATGTGAAGAAGTGGGGGACTGAAAGCATAAAATCCTCAAACCAAGCCAGTGAGCGGACTAATGTGGCACCTTGATGGTTTAAGAGACAGCAATGAGACCAACTCTGCTTTCCACGTAGCCCCCAGGGCTAGTAACTCTGGACATGGTTAGGTGGTATGGCTAAAACGGTTTGAGAATTTGCTTTCTCATACATCCCCTGTGTTCCCTTTCAGAGCAGCCACAACACACCTGGAGTCATATTCCTAGGACTGAGAGTAAGATTCTGTGATTTTTCCTACTGAGCTGATGTATGGAACCTCTTTATTATAAGCTGAGGTGTTAATGTGCTTGATTTGATAGCATCCTGCCTTGGGAGGGGGGGGCTCTCTAGGCTCATCACTTTGGCTTTGGGTCACTGCATTGCCCACTAGTGGTCCAGCTTGGTTTCTGGCACCTGGGGAAGAAGAAAGTTTGTCTGTGTCATGGCTCAACAGTGGCACATCTGGTATTTGTCTCTAGTAGCGAGAGAAACTTTGTTTTCTGCACTATCTACCCTTTTCCTGGGCCAGTATGGATCCTGCAATCTTCCTTAATGCTTCTTATGAGTTCTGCTTTGCTTTCTCTATTGTGTCTATTAGAGCTTTTTATATATATATATAACAATACTCACTGTAACCTATCCCTGACTCTTATTACCTACGCACTAATTTCTTTCATCATCCCCAAGCTCTTACCCATCACTTCACTCTGGCTGAGCAGTTCCTGACTCATTGCATTGATCCCATGTTCTTTGGGTAAACTCTTTGTCCTGTCTTGGGGCTCCACACACTTTAATGCTGATGTACTCTGCTTACATCCAGCAACCGCCATAGTATCTGTATCATTTGTTCATCATCATCAACAAAGGCCTGCATGTGGAAACATATATAATTGTGTGTGGAAAACTATAGTTTCTTTACAAGTCTTATAAAATAAGTTAGTACCAACAGTGGCCTAAGCAACCACTGAAGACTATCAGACCAGTGGTTATAGTTTTCCCAATTTTTCTCTCTTTATCCCCCCTC
>VMDR010010130.1:0-31604 GCA_007922815.1 Macrotus californicus | reverse complement strand
CCAATGACAGACTGACAGAATGAGACACCAAATTAAATGTTTCATTTACTAAGTAAAATGTTTTTGTCCAATTCTGTCTCCTAAGAATTAATTAACAAAATAATCTTGCGAACTGTTTACTCCTCAAGAGACATTGGACCTCACCCAGCGCCAGCCTGGAACCATGCTTACAAAGTTGCTATCTCATGTCTCAGATTAATACTGTTTAATTTAAAAATTCATTGGTTGATAGCTCTTTATTCTTATCTTGTCAGAGATTCTTATAATCCCCAACCCCTTTTGCTGGATGATCAATAATTTTCTCACTTAAATGTCAACATCTCTGATACATACATTTAAATATTATCCAAACAGATTGTTACATGAGATTTTTTTTTAGCTTTTCTCACATTTTATATGCAATAAAGGATCTCAGAGATAGTTCCTTATCTTGATTTGCTTTCTAATTTGGCAGGGATTAAAGCTGTAGTCTGTCACAGGCCAAGATTGTGTCAAACTGCTTGAACTTCTGATGGACACACACTACTGAGACTAATAAACTTTAATTACCCCACAGGCCTCTTCCATACATCAGCAATACTGGCTCAGAATCAAGGGTGAGTTTTGAACCGATGTTTTTATTACATTTCAGGTAATAGTGACGTTGCATTGAAAATAAGAGGGAAAGAAGACTGCCTCCACGTAGTGATATGCTTAGTATAAGTGTTGGGGGTAAAGGTGGGGAACCAATTAATCACCTCTGAGCAACTCACGTGCTACTCGGTATTCTTGTGCCCTTTGAGACTGAAATCTTGTCTTGAACTCTGGGAGTGTCTTCTCATTCATTTTATTGACTTCCTCTATATTCTTTCCATTCTCTCTTCTAGAATTCACTTGAAGGTGTTAATAACATAATCTCCTTTCTTACTTTCTACCTTTTTCTTCTTTTGCACAGCATTCTAGGAGAATTTCTAGGCTTAGTCTACCAATTTTCCACACTGTTCTCCATGTATAATCTATCCTGCTCTTCAGACTATCAAATTTGTTTCAACTTTTAGGATTAGATTGTCTATGATGGCTAATTAGCTGTGTATCTTAAGAGACTATTTTTATTTCATGAATATCTTCCCTTGTTCCTGTGAAACTATTTCCGTTTTGTTTTTTTTTTTCTTTTAAACTCTTTTCCCCTCCCCCCTTTATGTTTCATTGGACATTAGTTTCCCATTTTCTGAGCTTGGTGTTTCTGTCTGATATTATTAGTTTCCTAGGTCTGCTGTTACAAATAGCCACAGATGGGGTGGCTTAAAACAACAGAAATGTATTCTCTCAAATACTGGAGGTTAAATGTCTGAAATCAAGGTTTTGGCAGGGCCATTCTCCGTCTGAAGTCTCTGGAGAAGAATCAAGCTATTAACCCTTCCTCACTTCCTTTACCCCTACCCTTTCTATTGTGGTAGAAAAACACAGGACGTGCAACCTACCCACTTAACAAATTTTAAGTGTACAGCACAGTGTCATTAACTAGATACACGTGGTTGTGTGGCAGATGTACAGGACTCTTTCATCTTCCATGACTGAAACATTTTATTCATTGAACCATTTCCCCTCCCCACAGCTCTTGGCCACTGCCATTCCACTTCCAGCTTCTAGGAGTTTGACTGTGACAGATACCTCCTGAACGTGGAATCATGTGGCCTTGGTTGGTCCTTCTGTGACTGGCTTGTTCCACTTATCATAATGTCTTCAAGCTTCATCTGGGTTGTAGCATATGACAGGGTGTCGCTTTTTCTCAATGTTCATTGGTTTCAGGCTTTATGCCTGTTTTGTATTTGAGATTCCCTACCTTCGTGTCTGTGGCTTCTCTTTATTACCATCTGTCTTGAATAGTTATGGGAAAACAATAGAACATGATTCCAATAATGGCCTTTCAGTGTTTTTTCCTTTCATATATGGGGCTCCCCATTCTTTCTAGGTGTACCAAACATCTCAGGGCACTATCGTGGTCCTTAACCAAAACACCCACGCTGACGACTCCAGCTTGGATGGGGTGGGGTGGGACAGGAACCTCAGCTGCCCACTGCTTGGCACAGAAGGGGCTAAACTGCCTGAATTCTTAAAATATGGGCTCCCCAACCAATCACCTTGATGTTTGCTGCAGAGTGCTTTCCTACAATGCAAGGTATGCATTGTCTCTAATCTTGGAGCATCCCCAGAACCTGGGAAGCACCTCCAGGTGTTTTAGGCCATGTTTTCATCCCTGGATCTGGTTCAATTTGCCTTCAGTTTCTCAGGTGTTTCTCTGATCCACTTGTCCTTTGTTGGTTTTTCTCCCTGCTATAGATGTCATCTTTTTCAAATATATTCTACCCATTATATAGGGTTTGGGAATGAGAGCTGACTCTGTTCCCTAGACCAGGGGCACATTTTTTTTTTAAATGTCATTGGCACATACAATCTCTGTTGTGGTGCATATAAAACGTCCGCAGGGAGAAAGCACGTGAAGAAATGCATTAGGCATTTGCATTTCTTTAGTTGCAGGTGAATGGCTTTGAGGTTCCAACCAAGGCAGTCACCTGATCATTCACGGTGTGAAAGATCCAAGGAAGCCACAGACATCCATCCAGCTGAGTGAGACACTGAGAGATGGTGAGCAAAATGTTCCTGGGACCCCTATAAAGAGCCAGAGAGCTGAATTCAGAACCAACTTTGCTCAAGTGTATTTCAGTGGTACCAATTTGATCCTGAAATTAGACCCAGGACTGTAACTCAAAGTTAAGTGGGTCACAGTTAACTCACCCTGGGTCTAGGAAGTTGGATAGGTCACATCTCCCCAAGACTCAGTCTTCTTATCTGTCAAATGAGGAGTTGTACTAAATCACCTCTAAGCCTCTGCCCGCTTGGCCATTTTCAGATGTAAACAGATTCATAATGGCCAGGACTCAAGGGTTCCTAAACCTGGCTGTGTGTCAGGAGCTGCTGAGGAGTGTGTTAAAAATAAAAGTTCTGACCCAGCCCTGGAGATTCTGATTCTTCAGGCCTAAGTGAGGGCCTAGAAATATTTATTTTTAATAGGCATATGTGATTCTGCCAAGTCTGTCCTTAACCTGCCTGGCCACTGAGAAGCACTAAAAGATTTGAAAGCAGTTTGCAAGCAGCCCAGGTCAGGGTCATTCTTGATAGTTTAAAAGGTCTCATTGGATAAAAACACTGACTTTTCCCTGGTGCCAGTAGCTCCCATCCTGGATTCTGGGCCTTGAAACTGTTAGCAGATGGGGATGGGCCCAGAGCAGGTCGGCCTTGGGCTAGCTGGTAGTGTGTGGGTTCTTGACTTTGGGCAGGAAAGATTTCACAAGTCCAGGTGATTTTGTTTATTAAAACTGGGGTCAGTGAAATGAAGGGCGTGCTCAGGATAGAAGAAGCCTAGGCAGGGCTGCTTTGGCTCCCTAGAAACATTATAGGAAAGGAGTAAGCAGAGGCGCGGCTGCATTGGCTCACTGAGAAATAAAAGTCACAGTAAAAGAAGGGAGGCAAGGCAAGGCTGCTGTCTCTGTCACTGGAGAGTCAGAGAAGAAGGAGGCCTTGGAGACAGGGTCGGGGGGGAAACTGGGGTGAGCTGTCACTGCCCACTGCTCCCCTGGTTACAAGTCTCATGGGGACCCTTTAGAGTCTGCTTGTTTGTCTATTTATTTATTTATTTAATCCTCACCTGGGGCATTCTTTTTGATTTTAGAGAGAAGGAAAGGGAGGGAGAGAGATAGAGAGGAGTATCAGTGTGTTGCCTCCTACACATACCCCAACAGGGAACCGAACCCACAACCTGGGCATGTGCCCTGAAAGGGACTCAAACCCATGACCTTCTGGTTCACAGGATGATGCCCAACCATCTGAACCACACTGGCCAGGGCAAGACCCTTAGAGTTTAGGAGACAGAGCAGAGAGGATTGGGCGTGCTCTAGCGAGAGAGAGCACACAGTGGGCCCTTTGTCTTGAGACTTTTTATCTTTCTTTAGCCAGCTAGAATCCTAGGGGAGGTTTCCTGGATGGTCTTAAAAGAATATGCATTAGCTCTTCAAGTATGTACTTTGATATGCTGATTCATCAATATGTGTGTATAGAGAGGTCAGGGTGATTTTCTGGTTAGTTTTATTTTTAAAGAATGTCATTGAAGAAGGACCAAGATGGACGCTGGTCTGCCCTGGGAAAGTCTGGAATGTGTAAACTTCAGTGCCCTTGGTTAGGGAAGATACAACCTTAGCTGGCTGTAAATTGCTTAAATTGCTTGGTCTTGTCTGATTATTTTGACTCAGTTTCCCCTATTCTACTTGTCAAGGAATTTCCCTAGCTTCTTACTCTCCTGCCCCAAAACCAGCCTACAACTGTAGACCTCTTCCAGACTGCATTATTCGAACTCACTTGGGGGCTAGGAAAGGCTTTGTATTTTGTGCTTTTTGATTCCTTTTTGTTAGAATACATATAGTCCCAAAGAGGCAGTGGGTTTTAGGAAGGGAATAAAGCCCTCCAACTCTGACTTGACTCACTGTGCGATGCCAGGCCAGGAGCTTGGCCTGGTGTCCCAGCTTTCATGGTCTGGAAAATGGGGAGTGCCAGCCATGGCACATGTCACCTGCCAGTAGCACAGTGTTTTGAAGCTCACAAGTGCTATGAGGATTAATAAAGAGCTTGGAAAAAGGGCAGTTTCTAAAACTGTGGTGTTTGGATTCAGCATTGATAGGGAGCCAGCAGTGCTGTGTGTGCTGGGAAGAATACAACATTAGAGATGATCTGATTTGATTCCAGGGGAGACCAGCCCAAGCAAACGACAGGCATCTTCTCAAAATTGGAAGCGTGAGAGAGAAACTGACATAGGATAATTTGGTAGGAGGGCCAGGCAGGGTTAAGGGTCCATCTGATGTTTATGGACATGAATTTAAGGAGAATGCTGTCAGCTTGGGTATATACCTCCCCAACCCCTGCTGCTCCCAACTACACCCAGCTCCCTGGGGCAGGCCCTGACCAAGTTGAGTGTTAGAGTAAACCAGTATTTGGGTCTTGCAAATAGGCAAATATGAGGTAGAAAGGGCAGGAGAGCGACTTGATGGAATATGCATGGGAGTGACCATAAGGACAGAGTAGCCTATTTAAAATGCACATCACAGGAGGGCTGAGTGAAATTCATTCTCACCTGTCTCACCTGGAGATGGAAGAGAAAGGGCCCGAGCCACCAATTTACCAAGTGGTTAAATCACTCTTTCCTTCCCAAGAAGGGTAGAAATCGAAGTATTACCAACATGGAGAGTCTTTTACTCAAAGTAAGGAAAACAGCAGGAGCAGGAAGTGTTGCAGGGCCCGAAGGGACAGTGTTACCTGAGTGTGCCCAAGTTGAGTTCCCTCCTCTTTCAGGATGATGTTTACTTATAAGCTGTGTATATGTGTGTATTTGGTGCTCATCCGCTAAACACACTGTGAATCATACACCGATATCAACCTTAATAAAGGAGATTAAAAATAAATAGAAATAGAAGTTCTGATATTTTCTTCCCGTACCCAGGAAGCCATTGTTTTCATTCCCTATTAACACTCTCCTTTTGGGAGAACAATCTTCCAGCCTACACTCTCATTGGAATCACCTGCAGATCTCAAAAATGCATATTCTGATTCTGTAGGTCTGGGCGGGGCTGAGTCTAGCACACTCCCCTAGGATGCTGTTGGTCCAAGACCAAACTTGGGGCAGGAAGATAGGAGTTCAGACTGCGGCTCCAGCTCCAGGCCCTAGTGATAGGTAACACAATGATGGTTTTTGAGGGGGAGGGAACAGTGGCACAGAAGGCAGTAGTAGAAAAGAAGGAAAGGACCTAGTATGTTTTGGCACCAGGTATGTAGCGGCATTGAATTATCTGTTTAGTATTAAACTTTATACTAAACTCAAGGGTGTCAGACTCATGTTCACCGGGGGCCACATCAGCCTCGTGGTTGCCTTCAAAGGGCCGAATGTGATCTTAGGACTGTGTAAATGTAACTGCTCCTTAACAGTTAAGCGAGAGCTCGGCACTGCTCCCGGGTAGAAACAAGGTGCTGGGGTGGATAAAACAAGGTGGAGGGCCGGATTCTGCCCCCGGGCCTTGTGTTTGCCACCTGTGGTATAAACTGTCCTAATTCAATCTGACAATAATCAACATTATAACCATTTCACGGATGAGCAACTTGAACTTCAATGAGATTAAGATCTTTGCCTGAACATGGCAAAGAAGTGCAGAATAACACATATGAACCCAGGATTGTTTTCATACTACACATAAATACCTGGCTTATTGTAGAAAAAAATGGGAAGGCACATAGGCAGAAATTAAACTCCTTTGTATTCCCACCACCCCAGAATAACTACTATCAACATCTTGCTTTTATTTTGTTTTGTGTTTACAAAAAACTTGGATCCTTTCTTGGGTGGTATGTAGGTCTGAGTTTGAAGCTTTTATTATTCTTACTTGGGGCAGCCACAACGACAACAAAAGCTATGCAGATTAGATGTAGCGATTCCAGCAATTCTCAGATTTGGTATAGCAGCTTCCTAGATGCACACCTCGCCAGGCCTTCCCCTCGGGTTCTGAGTCAGAGAATCTGGGGGGATTTGCATAGAAATCTGAGTCATAAATAAGCTCCCAGGTGGGTGTGTGGCCAGTGGCTTGGGGACCCCATTTTGAGAAAATCTGCTTGTTCATGTCCCAGTATTCCTATCTAAGGGGGACTGGGGGCTTCTGCTGTTCTGGCCTTCTCTCTACAAGCCTGCACCGCTGATAAGAAGTCTGGATGCTGGTGTTTAAATATCACATTATCATGATTTTGTTATTTATCTTAGGCAGGTGTTCTGCACTGACCTGGCCTGAGCCTCTCTCATTTCGGAGCCGCCAAGCCCTGACTCCACCGGGCCAGGCCCCCACAGTGGTCCTCTCACAGCGTCTCTGCCTCCCCCAGAGCAGGCTAAGAAGGACAGTGTCTACTCCCGCTGCTTGTACGCTCGCCCTGTGGGCCAGCAAGGGATGCCAGCGCACCTCCCTCCGCGAGGCAGCCAGTGCCTGTTCACCACGGGATCCTGGCACCTCCCACGGGGTCTGGAACACAGTGGAAACTCAGGAAGTGCTTGTTGATAAATAAACTCAATCGCATTAAACAGCCTGTTCAAACCGACTTTCCTGTTAACTAAACAACCAAGGTGTGCTGACCAAAATTAACCTGCCACACACATTTTGTGTTAGAATGCAGGGCAGAAACCAAAGTGCTGAAGGCATTTTTCAGGAGCCCAAACAGATTAGCACAGGTTCTTTGATTTGGGAAGAAGAAATACTTAGCTGAGGGCTTAGGAGAAGGTGTGAGCACGTGCTTGGCACACCGCAGGGCTCAACAAAAATGCTGCTTCCTGTCCCCTTCCCCCTGCCACCCAGAGATTCAGAAGATTAGGATTCCAAATGGTGACCAAGGTTTATTTACAGATGAGGAGACCAAGGCCCAGTGAGGTTAGGTCACAGGCCAAAGGTCACACAGCAAGTAAATGACCTAGTGGAGCTTTGATCAGAGCTAGATGCTGCTTCCCTTTCTCCAGAATCCTTTTTCTATTTAATCAGAGTTTCCAGAAGTTGATTTCCTAGCCATTGCTTCAAAATCACACCTAAGTCTTACAAAATGCAGAGTCTAGCACTCACCCTATTGAATCAGACCTCCCTGGAGTGGGGGCTAGGAACCTACATTCTTGATAAAACAAGCAGGTGAATGACATACATGCTGAAGTTCAAGAGCCACAGCAAGCCAACTTGTAACTAAGTAACTAAGGACATCCTAAATTCATCTTAGCCTGGATCAGACTCTGAACCCCACCTACTAATTATTTAAAAAACTTTTTAAAACTGTTGCAGCAAATGCTTCATCAAAACCCACCGTGACTGGTTGGGAGCACCGGCTGGCAGCTGGTGGACTGTTGTCTAAAACCTCCCCTCGGTCCTAAGGTCACCACCTGGATGGCCGTCGCTCTCTCTCCCTCTCAGCAGAAAAGCAAGAGGGTGACTTTAAAAAGCCAGCCACAAACTACAAGAAACAGCTCCTACAAGGCCTCAGAGAGCTCTGCCAGATGTCTTTAATGCAGACCGCAGAGCTGCTGCCTGTCACAAGGGGCTTGCCAGGGAGCCGAGCATGGAGGAAAGCATCAAAAACAGACTCACAAAGGCAGAGAACAGACCGATGGGTGCCGGGAGGAGGAGGCTTGGGGGGCTGGGTGAAAAAAAGTGAAGGGGTTGAGAAGTACAGATTGGTAGTTACAGAATAGTCACGGGGGTGTAAAGTACAGCATAAGAAATATAGTCAATAATGTTGTAATAACTGTGTGTGGTTCCAGGTGGGCACTGGAAATAGCCGGGGAAACACTTCGTAAGGTATACGACTGTCTAACAATGATGCCGTATACCTAAAACTAATACATAATAATACTGAGTGTGAACTGTAATTGAAAAAAATTTTAAAAAGAACAAAACCAAACATGCATTTTTAAGAGGGTAAACTGGAAGCTGGAGTCCCTGGTGAGTTAACCTTGGGAAGGAGCTGGATACCAGGGATACTGTAGACAGGCGTGTTCTCAAGATAACAGAGCTGAGGACAGAGCACTCCCGGGCTCCTCGGCAATGTGCCTTCACCTGCAGTAGAGCTAACAGCCTGTCTCTGGGGCTTCTGTTGCTATCAAATTTATTCCTATGAAATGTCAAAAGGGAAGTGCTGCTTCTCCAATACAGCAAGAAATTTCTTTCTTTTCTCTCTCTCTCTCTCCCTCTCTCTCTTCATGTAATGCCCTCCTGGAGAATTTTTGCAACCCTTGGTAAATATTTCTCTGTCAATTCAAATAGAAAAGAGCTTATAAACTTCTGAAGAAGGGTACCGTTCCCTCTTTATGAGGCTGTTCTGCAAAGCAGACAAATCGGGCATCCTGGTGTGTGCCCAGTGCTGAGCATTTTGCACGGAGAGCAGAATCACGGATGCCTTCACCCAATTCAATTACCTGGAGAAGAAAGGGATTGCATTGCTGTTATTAAGCAGGTACAGCTTTCTCTTCTTTGCACGGTGCTCAGCACCTGACTGCAGAGACAAACTGGAGTTGGCCCTAAAGACGTTGAACTCAAAACGGTCCCTGAGTCTTATCCATCCTTCCTAAGGCACACCTCCTTCAGAAAGCCTGCTGGGGCTTCTGCAGCCCAATAGTTGCTTCCAAAGGAACTCTAACATGCCCTGAGCCATTCGGCCAGTTTCATTGCAGATATCACTTCATTTATTCCTTTATGCCATCCCATGAAGTCAGGATCATTAAACTTATTTTATAAATGAAGAAATGGAAACTTAGAGTTTAGCTGAGGAGTGAAACAGAGCTGGAGTGAAATCTCACTTCTTGCGTTACTGAGCTGGGCGATGTTGGGCAGATTGTTTGCTTCTTCTGAGCTCTACAGCCTCATCTATAAAATAAAGAACATGCTGCACTTTTCAGATTCATGAGAATGACTCATTGCAATGATGTATACATAGGGCTCGGCATTGTGCCTGGAACACAGTAGGCACTTAATGAAATGGTGGTTATGGCTGTCATTATTACTCTGGAAATCTACTAAGGTAGACAGTGGCAGAGCAAAAGTCAGTCCGGGTCTGTGTGGTTCCAAAGCCCTGGACCGTCCTGGGTGTGCCTTGGTGTTTGCATCTGTGAAGCTTTATACCGTTAGGTTTTCCTATTTATGTTTTCCTGCCCAGTCTCTATGAGGACATGGCCATGCAATAGACTTCCTTCACATTTGCTGCATCGCTGGGTGCTGGCTTGCAGGAGATGCGCAACACACACCCACGGATGGCTTATCCAAAGCCCTCCCATACTAGTCTCAACTTCCCAGCCCTGTCTCCCCAGGCATTAGCACCAAAGCAATGACTCTAAAATAATTAAATAAGTAAGTAAACAAAAATAAATAAATAAAACCATGTTGGAAGATCTACAAGTTATCTTGAGTACCTTTTTAAAAAATCACACTCTGTCTGGGAAAGAAATAAACAACAATATAGGAACACACCAGCTTAAGTAAGATTACATCTATAACCACATTGTGGCAGAAGCCCGCCACACTGACTTCATTTGGTCTATATGGGAAAGAGCCCCTGAGTCCAGGAGAAAGCCACAGCAAAGGGAACATGTGAGAGTTCTCCTGCGCATGCTGATCTCATCTTGGCTCGCCTTCCCCATTTCCTTTTTTTGGGAGAGAAGAACCACCATCTTCTAAAAAGCTGTGGACAAGGATCTGAAATAGTCTCTTCTACTTATGATACTAGACTTTGTCTTATAGCCCCTTGGGCTTACAGGGAGGCAGTGCACTATAGCATGACAAACAAGGAAGGGCTCTGGAGACATGAGAGGGAAACCTCTGTGAGATCAGGAGGTTCACTGCCATTACTCACTGCTATATGTGTTAAATGAATTAATGAGTGAATGAATGAATGGGCCAAGACTGTGTGGGTTTGAATTCTGGCACCACCCCTTATTAGTTGGAAGCTCAGGTGAACTTCCTAATTTCCTTTATTAGTTTTCCGTGCTGCCTAACAAAACGCCACCGACTGAGTGGCTTAAAATAACATGTGTATTATTTTGCAGTTTCTGTGAGCTAGGAATCTGGGTACGGGTTGGCTGGGTCCTCCACTCAGGGTCTTACTGGGCTGCATGTAAGGTTTGGCTGGGACTGCCATTCTCAGCTGAGGTTTCAGGGCCTCTTCCAAGCTCACAGATTGTTGGCAGAATTTATTTCTTTGTGGTTGCAGAACAGAGGTCCCCCTTTTTCTCCCGGCTGTTGACCATAAAACGCTTTCAGCTGACAGAGGCTGCCTGCTGCTTCTTAACACATCACTGCAATAGGCAGCTCACAATCTAACTCTTGACTTTTCTTCTAGGCCAGCAGGAGCACATGTCCCTGACCTCTTTAGTTTGTGACTGCTGGACCCTCTACTAAGAGTACATCTGATAAGGCCAGCTCCACCTGGGAAGATCTCCCTTTGGAGGTACTGCCCTGACTAGGAACCTTAATCATGTCTGCAAAAATCGATTTTGCCATATAATCTAACATGACCACAGTGGTGACATGCTGTCATGTCCATTGGTCTTGTCCAGACTTGAGGAGAGGGAATTATACAAGAGCATGGGTCATTGGGGGTCTTTTGAGAATTCTACCCACTCCAGTTCTTTAGATGTAGAAGGAGAATAATAATGGCATCTGCCTTATAATATTGTTTTGAGGATTATATGATGTGATATAGATTAAAGACCTGTCCTGGATTAAGTACTTAATAAATGTAAGTGATTGTTTTCTTGTTCTAGGGGTCTGGTATCAGTCTGCAGAGTATGTGTCCAGAACCTCACTCACCCTCTGGGCTTCGGGACTGGTTGGATTCAGAGAGCCAAGAGCAACTTCATTCAAGTAGGTTGGTCCTTTGACAACAAGCATGTTTCTCAAACTTCCTCTGACTTTCCAAAGAGGATACACAGGTATTCTTGAGTGGTCTGGAGTGTATCTGAAGGAACCAGTCACTCCTTCAAAATTTCTTAGACGTCTCAGGTTGAACTTTAGATTGAAAAAAAAAAAATTATGTGGGTTTAGCATTCAACTCCAAATTATGTGTTTGTTGTAATGGAAACATCTTTGAACAATGTGGATAGTCCAAGAAGATGAATGAAATTTACCCTGCTGCTTCTTGGATTCTTGAATCCCCTGACATTTCAATGTGTTTGAATATCCCTATCGAGCCCTAAGCAGAGGCCTCCCTAACTTTTAATCTCTTTGATCACACACCACAATCAGGACATTTTTGAGCCTGTTCTTTAATTTGTGTATAATTATTAATACCTGACATGCATGTACTACAGTATTACATATTAAATATCCGAGAAAACATCAAAAACAGACATTTTTAAAAGGTGAGATAAAAACACAAATATGAAGTTCTAACATCATCTCCCTGTGTCCCAGTGGATAATTTTGTAAGATTTCTGGGTGTAGATACCTCCTTTCAGAGAACACTAAGTGAAAGGATGTATTACAGATTCTGTGCCATTACCTGTGTGCCTACCCCCACCCCATCTCTTAGGGAGGTACCTCCATGTGCTACAGAGCAGAAAGGGGCTGCATCTTTCCCAGTGCAAGAAGCAAAGCTTTTGGAGAAGGAGCGGAGAGATAACAAAACCCTCTTTTCTCATTCTCTCTTTCTCTCTCTCACCCTCTCCCTTTAGCTCTTATTCTGTTTATCTCTTTCCACTGTTTGTTTCTGAGGGCAGAAAGTACCCAGAGTAAAGACTAGGGGAGCAATCTATCGTTTATTGAGTATCTACTATGTGTCAGGTTCTGTGCTAGGCTCTATACATCATCTCTGTGAATCAGTGCAGCAGACCTGAGCTATTGGAGTCCCTGTTTTACACATAATGGGGGTGGGGGAGGGTTAGGGTTAGGGTTAGTAAGTAACCTGAGCCTCGCTCTCTACAGTACAAGGTAGATTTAAACTTCTGCTTTACTCCAGTGCCTGAGTTTTAACCACTCAGTGGTTTTTGAAGAGGTTTTTGTTGTGTATTTCAGTGCTGTTACAGAAAGGGGTTGTATATGTGGGGTGAAGGGCAGGAGTAAATGATATAAATTACATTAACCTTTAAGATTATATAGCGGTAGGGTGACCAAAGACACTGCACTCTGCCCCACTACAGCTTGTAGATCAAGATTAACCCAAAGGTTCCCCTGCTGAGAGGGGTCCTCAGAAATCACCTACACCAAAGGTCAACCAATGACTGCCTGCGGGCCAAGTCCAGCCCACCACCTGTTCTTTGCAAGTAAGATTTTATTGGAACACATCCATGCCCATTTATTTACATGCAGTTTACGACTGCTTTTAGGCTACAAAAGCAGAGTTGAGTCATTCTGGCAGTGACCATATGTGCTCTCAAAGCCTAAAATATTTTGCTATTTGGCCCTATACAGGAAAAGTTGATCAGCTGTGGCCTAGTCCAGAGGCCTTCAAGCTGTTTGGTATGTGCTCCTGTTAGAAAACAACAACAACAACAACGCATTGTTCAACGTACATATATGTGTATGTGTGTTTATTAACAAAGTACTTAAATGTACCATGTTCTAAAATATCCATCATAAAACAACTACCCAAAATAGAAATGTAAAAACAATTTGAAAATAAAGATAAATTTTAGTCATTTTTAAGGCACCCCTAAGGGCCATTTTGACCTTGCTTTGGTCTAGAGATTTGGAGACTCATCTAGAAAATGATTTTCAAACATAATGCCTATAGAGGAGCTATGAAGGATTCCATACATAATAAAATAATTCTGTCCAACAATATGGATTTAAACTTAAGGAAATCCCGAATTTCTCACATTTATTCCCCTGCTCTACGAGTTGTGTTTATATGGCAGATTCCGTTCAAAAAGAGAATTTTGTGGCTAAAAGTAGTTTTAAAAGGAACCAAACTCCTGTTTCTAGTCATGATAGAGTAACTAGGACTGGACTTGCCCTCCCACTGCAAACTACTAGAAAACAGGACAAAAATACATGAAGCTGTTTGCAGGCATTGGACAACAGGCAGTGCAGGACTGTGATCCCTGAGAGAAGGGAAACTAAGGTGTGGTCCCTACCAGCATCCTGGCTTTCTGCTTGGAGGCACGATCCTGCTGGGTTGCTTGGTGGTCTTGCCGAGAGGAAGAGACAGGGATTGGATTTCAGGGAGGCTGTGGTGGTGATGGCAGGTATTTATGGGGCATAGAGTCAGAGAAGAAGGATATGCAGAGAGAAAAAGAGAGGGTGGGGGGAGATCGAGAAGGAGGAGGAAGAGGAGGAGAGAGAGATATGGCATGATCCTTATTTTTAGAAATCTACGAACGAATTCATTCAAGTCAGGTGCTGAATGCTAAGCCATGTGTGCAGGGTGCAGCTCCATGAGGCTGGACAAAGAACACTGCAGAGCTATAAGCTGAAGAATCCCCAGAGTTCACACAGGGATGGAGACATCTAGATTGTGACCATCCAGAGTACAAGAGCTCTTTGAACCTCAGGGTATTTTGTGGGGATTCAGAAGGGTCCTGCCTTTGTAATGAGTAGCTCTACAGGAGAGGCTAGATCTTGCCTGACAGACTTTAAAAACAACCCTCAAAAGAATGAAGCTAAACTGCAAGTAATATATCTGCCTGTCAGAAAACATTCTTTAAGGGAAGATAATACAATCTAATCCAATAAAAATCCCACATACAAAGAAATACAAAAATGTGACCAGGACAAAAAAAAATCAGGCAATCTAAACAGATCTAGAAATGACAGAGGTAATGGAATAAATAGCCAAAGACATTTAAAAGAAAGTATTTTAAATATGCTCAGGTATTTAAAGGAAAATATGAACATAAATGGAAAGTAACGTAGAAAAGTGAACAAAATGAGATTTCTGGAAATAAAAAGTGCATTGTTTGAAATGAAAAATTTACTGGGTGATATTAACAGGAGATTAGGAACTGCAAAAATTTTTTTAAACATTGAAAGTGTAGCAAGAGTAATTATCTAAACTGAATCAAAAGAAAAAAAAGTGAACAGAGAATTGGTGACATGTGGCTTTTTACATTGTGAGGCAACACCAAGTGATATAGTATGGATACAGTGTGGGTCCAGGAGACAGGATCAGGGATAGAAAAGGTATCTGAAGAAATAATAATTGGAAAAATTTCAATTTGTTGAAAACTATAAACTCACAGGTGCAAAATATTCAACAAATCCCAAGTGGCCAGGGGAAAGAACATATGTATAGGAGAATAAAGATAAAAATGACAGCGAACTTCCTGAAAGAAGCATAACAAACCAGAAAACAATGGAATTGCATCTTTAATGTACTGAAAAAAATCCACGCACACTGTTACGGACTCAGTGTGTGTGTCCCCCCAAAATCTATGTGTTGAAGCCCTAACACCCTGTGTGGATCTAGTTTGGAAAAGGAAGTAATTAAGGTTAAAGGAGGTCATAAGGGTGAGGCCCTGAACCAACAGGATCTGTTTCCTTATAAGAAGAAACATGAGAGAGGCTACTCTCCATCATGTTAGGGCACAGAAAAAAGGAAGCTGCGTGCAAGCCAAGGAGAGACTGACCCTGCTGAACCTTGTTCTTGGACTCCTAGCTTCCAGAATTGTGAGAAAATAAATTTCTATGGTTTAAGCTGCCCAATCTATGGTGTTTTGTTATGGGAGCCTGAGCAGACTAATAAACCTATGAAAACTCAAAACTGTCAGTACAGAATTCCATACTTGGTGAAAACACCCTTCAAACATGAAAACAAAATGAGGACACTTTCAGACAAACGAAAGCTAGAGAATTTACCGCCAGTAAACCTGTACTACAAGAGTTATTACAGGAAGTTATTCAGGCTGAAGAGAAATAATGACAGATGAAGTCTACACAAAGGAATGTGGATAAATATAAGAGACTTCCCCCTTTCTCTCAAAAATTGTCTTTAAGACAGAATTGAGCCCTGGCTGGTGTAGCTCAGTGGATTGAGTATGGGCTTTGAACCATGGGGTTTCCGGTTCAATTCCCAGTCAGGGCACATGCCTGGGGTACAGGCCATGTCCCCAGTACAGGGTGTGCAAGAGGCAACCACACATTATTTCTCTCCGTCTCTTCCCCTTTCTCTAAAAATAAATAAATAACATCTTTAGGAAATAGAAAGACAGAATTGACTATTTCAAAAAAGCTAATAACAATGTTTTCTAAGGTTTATAACATATGTAGAAGTAAATGTTTGACAACTATAGCACAAAGAATGGAAGAAATAAAAATATATTGTTGTAAGGTTTTTATAAGTAAAGTAGTATAATAATTGAAGATAGATTTCAATAGAAGGCAGAAAAAATATATAAACAAAGAACAGATGAAATAGAAAATAAAAAGGCAAGATGATAAATTAAAAACTAGCCATATTGATAATTTCATTAAATATAAATGGTCTAAATATAGATGGTCAAACAAAAGGCAGAGACTGTCAGAATGGATAAAAAGAGCAAGCCTGAGCTCTTTGCTGTGTGCAATAAATTCACTTTAAATATCATTCAGAGATAAGTTAAAAGTGAAAGGAAGGAAAGTGATGTGTCATATAAACACTAAGTATGATTAAGCTGAGTGGCTGTATTAACATCAGACTAAATAGACCTTAGAAAGAAGAAAGTTATCAAAAATATAGAAGCACACAATGTAATACTGTCAACTATAGTTACATTGCTGTTCTCCAGAGAAGGTATATCTTGGGTGTTCTCCTTACAAGAAAGAAAGAAAAAAGGAAAATGATACTTATGAGATCATGGATTTGTTGATTGGTTTGGTTGTGGTGACTATTTCACAACATATATTAGGTCATTGGGTTGTACTTTTAAAATAGATACAATTTTTGATTGTCAGTTATACCTCAGTAAAGCTGGAAAAAAGACTATAGAAGCACATTTTATAATGGCAAGAGAATCAATTCACTAAGAAGGCATATTGTCTGTATACCTAACAACAGAGCTTAAAACATACAAAGAAAATCTGATGAAACTGGAATGATAACAAATTCACAGTGATAATTAGAGATTTCAACACACCTCTCTCAGGAACTGATAGAATAAGCACAAAATCAGTAAGGGCATAGAAAATCTGAACAACACTATTCATCAACCTCACCATTGGCATTTATAGAATATTCTACCTATCAATAGCAAAATCCAAACCCTTTTCAAGTGCACGTGGAAACTTCACCAAGACAGGCATCAATCAAGTCTCAGTATGTTCTTTGATCACCAGGAATTCAGTGAAAACTCAATAACACAAAGATATCTGGGATATGCCCAAGTATTTGGAAAGCACAAAACACACTTCTAAATAATTCATGAGTTGAAGAAGAAAGCATAAGAAAAATATTAGAGAATATTTTGAGTTAAATGAAAAAGAAAACAGCTGTGTGATGCAGCTAAAGCAATGCTCAGAGGAAAATTTATAGCTTTAAATATTTGTATTATAAAACTGATTAGTTCTGATGCCCCATTTTATAGGCAAGAAAACTGAAGTCCAGGCAAGTTGGGTGATTCACTAAGGCTACATATTGGTTAGGGTTAAGAGTTAGAAAAATATTGTCCTACACTGGTCTCTCTCTCTCTCTTTTTCTTCCCTCTTCTCTTTGAATTTTTGTTACTTTGGACTTCGCTGGGTGTTTTTAGGGCAATATGTCCCAGTCACCTCACTCCCTGCTGTTCTCTAACTCTTGAGTAATTATTCTTTGTAGTCGAAAAGAATAAGCACTCCAAGAATAATACTTGAGAGGGTGCAGAAAGTGGCTGTCATAAAGTAGATACTGAGAAGTCTCAGGTTAGGAGCACAGATAGGCAGTGTCGAAGAGGTGGGGTCACTGCTGGAAGGAGTCAGGAACAAGGGAAAATGAAAGTGACCATCTGTGGAGGGACTCCTAACTACTCTGCACTAAACACAGTGGAAACTGGTTTCCCAACAACTCCAATGTATGTATGTAACCTGCCTGATGCATATCAAGCAACTTGTGATGGCTCTTGCATTGGAATTTAGGTGCATACAACCGAAAAACCCATGCCCAAGGCGGGGCAGGTCCTTGCTCCTGCTATTTGACTTACCCTTGGTTCAGACTCCACAACTCTATCCACTGCTGCGTGTTTACTCCACTTTAAGGTTGGGAATGAACACAGCTAGGCTTTTTCCCCCTACTGGTTTTGATCCCCAGTGGTGCTCCATGGGCTTTAACACCAGAAACCCACCCTGACCATTTATTACAAACACTGTACTTAACTGCAAGCCAAAGTTTTTACACTCCATTTTAGTAAGAACTTTTCTTTTACCAAGCAGTAATCCCTTCCCTTTGGGGAGCTGCCAAAAAGGCCATAATCCCAATTAGGAAAAGATTTTGTGATTGGAGTCACAGCCTGCAGGGGCTGCCCGTGGGGCTGAGTGGGCAGGGGCCACTGTGTGCATGCTGAGCTGCCTACATGTGCCCAGCAGCTAGTCAGTGGGTTCACCTGAGCCGCTCAGCTGTAGAGCTGAGCATCCTCCGTTGTCCTGTCAGGGGTTATCCCCCTAGAGACGGTCTGTCCTTCTGTCCCCAGATGGCTCATAGGACACAAAAAGAGGCCAGCCCAGTTTCCTTGGACATTTTTTCTACTAATACTCTGATCCCCTCCCAGGGACTTGAAGCAGATGAGAACAGTGAAGCAGCGTGGCTTGTTAGTCTTCAAACCTGTTGTCACCACTCACTAGCTGTGTGACGTGGGGGTGGGAGCTCATTAACCTTGCAGTGCCTTGGTTTTCTCATGTATGAAATAGCCATAACGACAGCCCTTACCTCATATGGTTGTTGTGGGAATTAAATATGTTCATATGTATGAAGCTCACAGTCATGCCATATAAACATTAGTCTGTATTGTTTGTACACTTGGTCACCAGGAGTCTTTGTTGAACAGGCTCAGTCACTCCTTCCTCTATCTATTGGTCAGCAATCTTGCTTGCAAGTGGCAGAAACTGAATTTGGACTGGCTGAGGCAGAAATGGAAGTTCAAGGGTAGGCCTAGCTTCAGCCCCTGTTTCACGTCTAACATTTAACATTTTGCATCTAGCATTTGTGAGTGTGAACTAATGACCCTGGGAAAAACTGAGTGAGCAGCCTCATGTGCAGATTTTATAGGGACTTCAATATGAGGTGACTCTATTTTCTTAGGAATATTTTTAGAAGGAAAAACACCTTGTCTTGTTGTCAGGCATATCTGGAACTTTAAAAAGATCCCTGTCTAATATTCATTCATTCAATTATTCAAAAAATATTTACCAAGCATAAATATATGCCCTTCTCTGGGGTACAGAAGATAAGGCACTAAGATACCAGACAAAAAGCCTTGGCCTCATAAAGCTTCTATTTTAGCACAGGTAAGAGGAGACAGTCCATCAGCAGAATATATATTATATAATAGAATATGTAGCCAGGACAATCTGAACTGTGAAGAAAAATCAAGCAGGGATAGTGGCTGATGAGTGCTGAGGTTTATTCCACATGGCAGTATAAATATTTTTAAAATTATTCACGGAATGAGATGGGTAAGAGAAGCTATGCCATAGTCTGGAAACCAGCTTAATATTCAGAAACTGATGACAATCACCTTTCTCTCGAGGGAGACACTTAAAGAACAGGATTTGTGAGAGCTCTTGGACTTTTAAGTGCTTTCACAATTGCTCTTCACAGTAGCCCCTCAAAGGATACAAATGCCCCTGAGCTTCTCCAGGGCATGATGTGACAAGGCGAGGGGGTACCTGCAGGGAAGTCGCTGGGGCCCAGGCGCGAGGGCGTTAGTGTGATGCCAGAGAAAACCAGCCCACATGACATGCTCAGAAGGAAGGGCGAAAGGCCTCCTCACTGTCACTTATGACCCAGAGCTGCACCTTGAACTCTCTGAGCATGTTGCATGAAGACAACAGCTTGATGTGCTGTGGAAGACGGGAAGATCAGTGCAGTTCCTGGGCTCACTAAGGCGGCAGGTGGAGGCAAGACAGGAAGCACCCTTCGGGTATTAACTAAACATCCCCTCTACACCCAAGCATGTTTCAAGCATTGAATTTTCATAAGGAAGGAAAGATGATATGCAGTTACTCATCTGAACATTTGAGGTCCAGGACATCCACTGGGCTATGCTTTTTGAGCAAAGTAAGGTCACTGTGATTACAAAGGCATGAAGCTCAACATCCCCCTCCCTTATCCAGGTGGCTGTGTGGGTAGGTGGGCTCAGCGGCCACTTGAGGAGTCACTTCTCTCTCCCTCTCTGTTTGCCATCTCTGCCTGTCTGTTTCTCTTGCTGATCCCTGCTTGAGCACATTGTTCCCCAGAGTCAGGAGGCAGTAGGACACTTAGACCTCACGTTAGAGTCGTACACTCAGCACCTTACCTCAACTCCACAATGATGAATTTGGTCATGGGAGGCTCTGGCGGAGGGGAATTCTTGGCAAGCCTTCTGTGATTGGCCCCTGTGTAATCAGGAGGGGTGGTCGCGGCCGGGTCACAGACTGAGCAGTCCTGCGTGCCTCATCCTTTTCTGCTCAGAAACATGATTAAGAGATTGCGAGTAGGGATCTAGGAGGCTAGGAAGACACTTTGGAATCAGGAAGAAGTGAGTTCAATCCCATCTAGTCTTTGAGTTACTTAACCTGAATCTCTTTTTATGTTTAACGGGAACTGTATGACTTGTCTTGCAAGAGTGATTGATTTTAAATATATCAAATCAGACATGACATAGAGTGATGCCCATCCATGCATTACAAAGGCTATAAGTAACAATGGCATTATTCTTATTAAATGTGGTAGTATTAACCAAGGAAGATGCTTGTGTCTTCTCCCTGGATACCCTGTCACGCACAGAGGCTGGTTTGGATTCACCATGACATAGCCCATGGTGACACTTGCTATGCAACAGTGACATCAGTAGTGGGAGTGGCACCAGATTTAGAATCACAGAGTCTGAACTGAAGTGCCAGCCAGCTCTGCCACAAACTAATTTTGTAACCTTGGGCAAACAAGCTGTGTCTTAAAATTTTGATATTGTAAGTTCCTCCATGCAAATAAAAATGTAGAATATAGTGATAAAGTACAGAGAATCATGAGCAAACCCTCTGAACACCCCTGTGAGTCCTCTTCCACCTCACATTCCCTCCCATACTCTATGCCATTCCTATCCCTATTATCTCCTGAATTTTAAATTTATCATTCCTTGCAAGCAAGCTTCTTAATTTGTCATGCATTAGCTAAGAAGATGGAATGAACCTTGTATGTGGACAGTGTGAAGCAGGTGCCGTTATTGCAATTGCCTTTTCAAAAAAATCTGTAGCCATTATGTTGCTTCAAACTGGAGATGAAACACCCACTTGCTGCATTTTTGGAGCAAGATGCCCCAATTTCAACAGTCAAGTGCCTTTTATTTTCCTGCTTTGTGCTCACGGTCAGGGTGGCAACTCCTGTAAATTTCATCTAATCTACTCTGGACCAAGAAACCAGGTATGTCCAGTTCCTTAAAAGTGTGTCAGAAGTGAGCTGGCTCTCAGTTTGGCCAAGGGCGTTTGCCTTGGAGTGGAGGACGAGAACTTCACCACCTGCCTTTAAACACGCTTGTGTCCACATTTCAGCAGCCTTGTGTTTATTGCTCACGTTCGGGCTGCATACGGAGGGGCAGTGGTTCCCAATGTTGAGTCATTCTTATATTTTTATTCCATTTGCTCACGCAGCAAACCTTTAGTGTATGCCAAATATGTTCTCGTTGGAAATAGTTTTGAAGTGTAATTTTTCCCCCAAGGAGCTCTTATTTTTGTGGGGTGAGGGAGTTTATGGCACTCACACCACAGAGCACTTGGTGCGGGGGAGGGGGCGGGGGACAGCAGGAAGAGCACCATGGCTAAGTGGTCAGGGGGTGCTTCCCAGAGGAAGTGGCACCTGACCTGGGTTCCGAAGGTCAAGTAGGAGCTGGCTAGGCTCAGATGGCTGGTCAATTCACACATATCCTTTAGGTCCTAGCTTAATTGCAATTTCCTCTGAGAAGTCTTCTTTGACCCTCTGGTGTTTAGAAATTTGTCTACTACGCCCTATTTTTGCCCCTTCTAGAGCCTGTCATAGTCTGTAAATTAAGCATTCACATGATATTTGAGCCTTTCACCACTCTCCAAGAAGGCAAGGACTATCCTTCATTCACCACTTACTGCCTATCACAGTGCAGCACACAGTAGGTCTTCATATGGAAGAATGGATAAAAGGGATGAGTGTCCCCAGGTTAGGAAAGTCAGGGAAGGCTGGCATATTAATTTTCAATTGGAACCTAACAAGGTCCCACACACGGAGCAGCTTAAAACAATGAGAACTAATTATGTCACAGATTTGGTGGGTCAAGAGTCAGGCTCAGCTCAGGTGGATCCTCCACGTGAGTCTCACCAGGCTGCCATCCAAGTGTCGGCCACACTGTGGTTTTCCACTGCAGCGTGGGGTCCTCATCCGAGCTCTTTACTTGTGGTTGCTGGCAGGACTCTGTTACTTCCGGCTGTAGGACTGAGCCCCTGAGCCCCTAGATTCTGCCCACAGGCAGCTTTGTTTACCTCTGTCCTCAACATGAGCAGAACCTTTCTGAATATTGCTTTTTTTCTTTAACTTTGAAACAGTTTTAGGGTTATGAAAAAGTCGCAAGACGGCATAGAGAGTTGGCCTATAACCCACACTCACTCTCTCCCATCATTAACATCTGGCATTAATGTGACACACTGATTATAGTTAATGAGCCATACTATATTTAGGTTTCCTCACGGCTTTCCTAATATCCTTTCCTGTTTTTCTCTTCCTAATATCGGTTTCTGTTCCAGGATCCCATTCAGGCTACCACATTCCATTTATACTTTGCAATATACATTTGCAAATAACCTGAATTCAGTTTCAATTAATACTGCACCACGGGCTGTGTGGGCACCTCATAACAGAGGATTCCCAATTCCTCCCTCCCATCCATGTGATATTGCCATTATTATTTCACTTACCTAAGATATAATCACGAAAAAAATGACTAATCTTCCCCTTCTGCTGCCCGAGCCACTAAGGGGTCTTTCCTGGAGCTTTACCATATGACCCTGGTAAGGTTCCGGGAGGTAAAGTTCACAAAAATGTGGGGGTCCTCCTAAGATGGTGGTGCACCCAGAGTTTCTCAGTCTCATGCTGGTTCACCCTGAGCCTCCAGCAATTTATCAAAATTAGCATTTTTGTCTCCCTCCAGGTTTTTGACCCCAGACATTTCTCTTCCAGTAAGCAGATCTCAGCTATGTCTCTCTGGACAAGACTGCCTCTCCAGATGTTAGGGTGGTGTTTTCTCCTACATTTTCGGTTCCCCACATAGGCTCTCAAATTCACTGATTTTTTAGGTTGTCCAATTTTTTCTTGGTGAAAATGACAATTTCCAAATTCTTTACATGTTCAAGCCAATTAGGTCAGGTCACTCAGCATGAACTCCTTTTGATTAACCTAGTCCCAGGAGATAAAGTCCATCATATCCGTAGGTATTACATGCTCTCAAGGAGAGGAAACTATCTATACAAAGTACATAAGCCAGGGGGACCATCTTAGAATTCTGCCTCCTACAGCCAGCTAGAGAAAGTGACTCTGGATCTTAGTTCCAAAGGACAAGTGGAATGAGCTAACCTCAAAGGTAGGAAGAGTATGTAAGGCAGAAGGTACGGCATGTGCCAAGAAGAAAGTGTACAGATGCTCTCCAGTTCTAGATGCTATGTCCAGACTCATCAAATTGGATCCTTTAAATACATGCAGATTCTTGTACATCAGTTACACTTCAACAAAGCTATTAACAAAAAAAGAAGAAAAAGATCCAGATGCTGGCTTCCTTTACTTTGGGGATGCATCCTGAAGTTTTGTTTGGAGAAATTGCCTCAGGAGCTACTTTCAGAATACAGATAACTAACCAGCAAGAATTGAAAATGACTCTCTCCATAGACCAAGAGAATCTTGGATTATTAGTCGTAAGTGTCAGGATATCTAGGTCACCTGAAGGGATGCTCCCGGTGAGCCCTTGCCTTGTATTTGTGATGATTGGGTTAATGGATATGGCTGTTCCCTTCCAGAAATGTTGCCACCTCGGCTCTAATGAACTAACGCTTCAGTGACAAGGTCTTTTCACAGAGGTGTTGTGTCTCTTCAATTGTCTCGTTAAGCAAACCTTTTCCTGCTTTCTTTTTCCCCTCCCAAATGAAAAAGTTTAAAACAAAACAAGAAGTCCTCACCCCCTTCTTCTTTAGTCTGGGGAAAAGAAGTTGGAATAATTATAGATTGCTTCCCTTTGGTAATTATAGAAATGTCATTCTTTGCTTGCACTGTCAGTTTGCTGGACATTTTTATCGAAGATGTTTACATTCCTGCAACACATTCGGAACAAACGCAGCAGCCAGGCTGCAGGGACATGGCATTGACAGTTGCCATGGGAACCGTGTGAAGTCACAGAAAGATTATCTCATAATGCATTACCCAGTGTCAGAAACAGGCAGTCTGACTAGAGAACAAACTACCAATTAGCAAGTGACAATTCAGGGCCAGAGAATAGGAACAAAATAGAAGGCCGCCTCTGGAAGGTCATGTTCAAGCTAATTTATTGGTTACTTTGCTGTACTCAACCCAATTATTGTGATTGCTTTCCACCCATATAAATCTATTTTAACCAGTTCAGCCTTCTCTTGGAGGAAAATCCAAAAAAAAATGGAATTTGATATTTTTGTGAAATGTTCAGGATTAGTTTTTTTTTTAAAAAAAAAAATCCCTTTGCTCAGTCAGTGAGGTTTTTCAAATTTTTTTCTTTTTTTTTTTTTTTCCTGAAAGTCTTGGGGAGGCAGGAAGCTTAATGATTAAGAGTGTAGCCTAATATCAAACTTTTGGCTTTGCCTCATTAGCTTTTTGGCCTTATACAAATGACTTCACTTCTCCAAGCCTCCGTTTCCTAATCTGTAAAATGGAAATAATAATAGTATCTACTTCTGCAAAAATTCCCACCTCATGTGCTTGTTTTGCGGATCAAATGGAACAATCCTTGCAAAAGGCTCGCCATGATGCCCACTCCTATGAAGGGTTCAATACCTGTTTAGCAGTGTTTATATGATCAAAGTATCCAGATTCTCCTGCAAAAGTAAGGAATTCAAAAACTCATCTTTGGGTCGGGAATGGAAAGTCTTTGTTTATTACCACGTCTAACTTGGACTCGCATCAAAATCACTTAAAAAGATTCAGCAAATCATAGATTTTAGGGCCCTACTTTGGACCTGCTGAATCAGAATCTCCTGATATGAGGCTCAGACACGTGCACGTTAAATGACCTCCCTCAGTGAACCTCATTCAGTTTAGCAAGGCTAATAATCTCTTGTGTTCCTCAGAGTCATTTTGATGTGCTCACTGAAATGCATTTTTCTGAGGCCCATTTTCTGAGTTTGATCTGCACATGTGGGGTGGTGCCAGGCTAATGAAAATCAGAACAAGCCTCTCTGGTGATTCTGACGCAGGAGATATAGAAGCCACACATGGACAAACACTGCTCTGCAGTCTCTCCAGGTCCCTTCCCTGACTCAGGCCTCCAGGCCACCTGGAAGGAGGGGCTCTTAGGAAGTTCTCAGCTAGTGATCAAGATGGAGTGGAGTTTTCCACAGGAAAAACAAAGAGGCGAAAGCCCCATTCTTTTACGTGGCCAGCTGCTGTTCTGTCTCTCCTGTGACCCAGACAGCTTCCAGTGTGTGTGGGGGGGGGCAGGGGGGGGCTGTCCCTCCCTTTCCTCTGGCTCCCTCCTAAGGCCAAACAGAAGCCAGCAGCGGGGCCTGGGATAGTAGCCATCCCTGCCGGGAGTGGTTTAGGCTAGCCCTGCTCTGAATGAGAAAAGAAACATTCCCTTCTGACTTGTTTTCCACATTTCCCCTAATTACTAGAACGTACAGAGTCAAAGAAGTAGGGTGATAGTTTAAGAAATGCCTCTTCAAAATAAAACAAAACAAAAAAAGTACTGGCTCATAGCACTTGCTGATTTCTGTGGTGTAAATATTTCCACCATGGCTGATTTTAAGCTACCAAATGAAGTCACGGAGTGCAGACTTGGGAAGACATAAACACAGTTTGCTCTCACATGAGCCATCATGCTGGCTCCAGTATACCTCGGAGGATCCAGTGTGGGCCAGCAGAAATGAAGACACAAAGCAATACGCCACTCGGTTAGGTCCAGCCTTGGCTGTAAGCCAGAGGGACAAATGAGGGTCGCCCCGCCTGATCTGTGGCCCCACTCATTTCACAAGGGTAGATGGCCTCATGACCTCCTGAAGGACCCACAGGTTCCTTTGCAGGTGCTGACTTCTGTAGGTGGGTAGCGGCTCCCCGGAGTGGAAAGGATTCTGAGACTCTGTCTTGGATTTTCTTTTTTTAGATCTTGGGTTAGCAGGAATAATGACTATGACCAACTAGGGACATCTGAAATAGACGAGAAAGAGAGCAGTGAAGTTACATGTGTTCACCATGGATGAGATGGAAATTCCATGTATGCATTCATTCAGAAAGCATGGAATTCCCATTTAGTCCCAGGCACTATTATGGGTGCTGAAGATAGAGTTGTGAGCAATTAAAGAACTTATACATCCTAGTGGTGGGGATGAGCAGGTTGGAGAGAGACAGAGAGAGAGAATAAACAAATCCACCTGTGATATGTCGAGGGATGCTGAGACTGAAAACAGCAGACAGGTTAAGGCCACAAAGACTGATGGGCTGGAAGAAAGTATTTGAGATAATGCCAGGAAGGACGTCTTGATAAGATCACATCTAAGCAGTGACCTGACAGAAATGAAGGAGAGAGATCCAGGTAGAGGAAACAGCAAGTACAAAGTCCTTGTGGTAAGAGCAGTGTAAGTTTGTCCAGGGACCCACAAGGAGGCCATTGTTTAGGGAGCCCAGTGAGTGGGGTAATTAGGGCCACATGCTGCCTTGGGGCGAGGTCATGTTGAGGGTTGTAGGTTGGGTCCAAAGCCCCAGTCAGTAATAAAATAAGAATTTCCCATCCAGATATTGTTCTCAAACCTAAATAGGTAGTTTGCCAAGGACTCAGGGGTCTTTTTCAAATGTCTTTTTATGAGACCCGTGACCTGGGAGTTGCTCTAGCCCAGGGCCCATCTCTGGAAGGAGGAAGAGGCAGTGAGAACACAAGTGGGATAAAAATGTCTGTCGTGTCACAGAAGATGCATTCCAAGGGTACTTTACTTTTAGGAAGAAAGGGAGGAAGAGACAAATAACTTCACAGATTGTCCATTGGGGCTATTTCCTGTGCAGGGTGTGAACACTGGTATTACACACAGAGGTTTGCTTCTCTAGAAACATGCACACATCAGGAGACTGACAGGAATGGATTTCACCTCCACCTCTGCCACGGCCTTGACTTTCCAGCAGTAAATGTGTACTGAACGCCTGTTCTCTGCCAGATCCCATGCTTGGGACCAGGAGATGTAAAGAAGAGTAAGGTGCTACCCTCTCCTCAATGAGTTCACCCTCCATTTAGGAGTCGTGTGAGTGACTTTGGGAGGGTAGTCAACCTCACTGACTTCACAGGTAGAATACAGGTAAAAACACCCACCCCTGCAGGGGATGGGTACTGACTGATATAATGCAGAAAAAACAAACTTAACCAGTGTCTAGAGATGCCCAGTGCACTTCATTTCGTGGTCCATTTCCATCCCTTGTTTCTTCTAATGTTTGGAAGTTAGGGCCACTCACAGGGGTTATGATCCTGTCTGTTCCAGTGATCTGGTCAAGGTGAAAATTGAGCTTCACTGAAGGGAAAAAAATTCACCAAAATGAACCATGATTTAGGGCAAGAAAACCACTCTGTACTGTACTATAATGGTGAGAAAGTCATACATTTTCCAAGCCCCAATAAAAACTATAGGCTTTGGCTGAACTGTACAGATTCGTCGGTTCCAACAAATGCACCATTCTGGTGAATGATGTTGATAGTGGGGAGGGCTATGCGTGCACAGGGGCAGACAGTTATGTAGGAAATCCTACATCCATTAAAAAAATGCACCATGAGGTTGGAGGGATGATCTAAGGAATTAGAAGTGCTTTTTTTTGTCTGATTTACTTTATCTCATTATAAACCCACAAATTTCACAACCATAAGTTTCACTCTAAAAATCCATTCATATATCAGTTGTTTAAAAGTGGAAATGGATTTTCCGCAGACAAGATGTTTTAAATGGCTTCAGGGCAACCCACAGTGGCATATTAAATCCACACATAATTTCAGCTAAATTCTGAGTTCTAGAGGTTCCCCAGAACCCCAGGCTTCCAGGAATGCAGAGTTTGCTGGGGATACTTAGCTGAGATTCAAGAAGTAAGAACTGGGTAGCGTGAGTGGAGGCCCCCAATGTAGTAGCCTGAAACAGTAGTACCAGTACACTGGTTATCAGTATAAAAACACGTTAATAAACTCAAGATTGCCATATAAACTTCAAACTTCTTATCTGTCTTTTAAAGCAGCTCCTCCTCTTCTCTCTCTTTGCTCAGTCACCTGCCAGCTAGTTGGATCCTGGAGAAGTAGAGGCATTTAGGGGACAGGGAGAGGAGGAATGGACAGGATAGGAAAGAGGCATGTGTACGTGGAGGCATTATCGAACATTAAGAAAAGCATTTTTATTGATTTTCACCTCCTTCACATATATAAACTGCGGCAGGGGATGGAATTTTACCTTGCATCTCTTCTTTCTAATACCACAGGTGAAGGAACAGACTCTAGGTTGGCCTGGGCTCTGTCTCATGGAATCAGCAGATTTTCAGCTGGCTGAGTGCAGACATACATTTAGACAATCTGAGTATGCGATTCAGAGAGGACCAATGTCTCCCTACTCTAAAGCCTCTCTTTCTTTATTTACACATGACATACTTAATTCCAAGGTGCTCAAAGCATTTTGCAAACATTCAATTAACTGTTAATCCTCTCCATGTCTTTCTAAAGCGCCAAAAGAATTCCTTTGTCATAAAACATTAGGAACTAAATCTGAGAAATAGTCTTCACAGAAATAGAGATAATTGAGAGGAATGAAAAGAGAAAGATGCAATGGGCAAACGAGCCCTAGATGACAAGAATAGTCTCCTCCAGCTCCCAGCCATGGAGGGAGACCTCTGGCACATTGTCCCTGCAGCTGGAGCCCAAGCCAGCTGGCCAGCACTCCCCCTGGGGACTCTGTATGTGTGTTTCTAAGTGTGCTACTTCTTACCTTGGTAGATAACCTTGAGTAGGGTACCTCCCTACTTGAAGACTAAATTTCCATATCTGTAAAATGAGGAATACAAGAGTATTTACCTCATAGATTTATTGTGATGGTAAAGTTTTACCTTTATCATCATCATCATCATCATCATCATCACCACCATCATCAAGCAAATCTCTTTCTGGATCAGCCCTGGTAAAGGGATGATTTTCCTTCAGCCAGAGCTGTGTCTGAATATTCCTCATGGCAGATTGATTGCAGAAATGCTCCCCAATTCTCCATCCTTCCCTAAGTCTATACCCTTAATAGTGTGATTTCTCAGCACCTCCCAGCTCTATCTCCTCAGCTCTCAAAGTTGGGCTTGTTTTGTGACTTGCCTTGGCTCACAGAATATAGAAGAAGTGATAGTTTCAGTTCTGAGTATAGTCTTTAAGTGATCTTGCATTCTTTGTTCTCTTGGAAACTTGTTTTGCCACCATGAGATCAAGTCTAGACTAGCATCCTGGGTGATGAGAGACATGTGATCCAGAAGTCCTCATCACCCCAGCTGACAACCATCCTTGCTTGGCCAGTCCTCAGTCACCTGCCAGGTGACCATAGACACCTGAGTGAGGTCAGTTGTTAAAGTATACCTGGCCCAGATCGGCAGGACCACTCCTGTGACCTGCAAATCCATGAGCACTAACAAATAGGTGCTGTTTTAAGTTACTAAGTTTGGAGAATGGTTTGTTAAGTAGCCATATCTAACTGCTACAGTCCTCTTTTCAGGTGTACCTTTCACGATTTTTCTGGAATCTTTCTTTCCTAGCTTATAAAGATTAATCCATTCTATGAATTTATTTATAGCTAACTATGATCAGGGTCATCGAGGGGAAATAAAGGTGCATCAGTCAAAGTCCCAGTCATCATGAAGAAACAACCTGGTTGGGTGAGTAAAACATGACAGATAATGAATATAATAAATGGTGGAAATAATGGCCATAAAAGAGTTAGGAATATAAGAAAATGGCATTATGAAAAGCCAACCTGTTTCTAGCCTGGAGTTGGAGCAGAATGGGAGAGTTGGTGACGTCACACAAAGAAGTCCCTCCAGTACCTGCAGAATCCATGCCCCTCCTTCCACCCCCACTTTCTCAGCCTGACTCTGGACAGGTTGCAATAGCCGCCTCGCTCCTCTCCCTTTTCTAGACTTGACTTTGCTCCAATCCATTCTTCTGTGAAATGATTTTCCCTGGAATGCAAATCTGGCAGTTCCTCCTCTCCTTTAAATCTTTTGGGCTTCCCACTGCCCCCAGGATTAAGCCAGAACTTCAAGGCATGGGGCCTGGTTAGCCTCTTCCCACCCCAAATGTGTATCTGACGATGCCTCCATTCATTACCTAAGATCGAGCTGTGGTGTGGGAATTCTCTGAGAGACATAGTATTCTTCCTCTTCTGGGTTTTGAACAAGTTGAGAAAAACAACCCAGAGTAGTCAGAATACCTAAATACCTCCTCTTACTTTGCTAGCTGATTCCCTTGAATGAGGCAAGTTTCCCATCCAGCCAAAGGAAACCAGCAAGTGTAAAATGCATTACTGAAGATGCACAGAACTGCTCTTTGCATGCAATTTGCTCCCAAGAGGAAAAAGGGAGCTCTGTTTTATTCTTTCCAGGTTTACCAATCAGATAAGTCACTTCATGTACTCTGGGTTGGAGCAGGTAAAAGCAGCAAGAGAAACCACATAGAAGACACCAGGCGAAGGGGAGATGTGTTTCTCTAAGAGTATTGAACAGCCATGCTCCTGTGAGACCTCTGTGCTCCTGCTCTCATCCCTGTGCATCTTTGCACACACTGCTGCTTCTGCCTGGAACATTTAAAATGACGGAGTCCTGATGTGTCACCAGCATGCCAAATAGGTCAGAGGCTTCGATAAGCTTAAGGACCCTTGGTATAGCATTTGAGAGTAGTCACCTTTGAACAGGTTTGCTTGGATTATATTCCAGCTCTGCTGCCTATGAGCCCTGTAGTCTTGCAGTAATTACTTAACCTCTCTGAGCCTCAGCTGTCTCATCTGCAAAATGGAAATAATAATAGGGTGAAACTCTTAGAGTTGCTGTGAAAATAAAATGAGTATAAAGCATGCTTAAGACAGTATATGGCTCAAGCTAAGTATACTTACATCTAGCTATAATAAAGTGTTATTATTTATACCTCTTGTTTAAAGGGTAAAAGTTATAGAAAGTTTTTACATAAAATATCAGTACTTTGTCTCTCTTGTTCAACTTACCTTTCACCAGAAGCAGCTTTTAGATCATAATTTTGATGTTTATTTGCCTGTCACTAAATCCCCAGCTTTTAATGCAACTTGTTAATTTTTTTTTCAGTTTTAGATGTTAGCTAAGAATTCCTATTGTTTCTGTCACAAGTGCATATTCTTGCCACTTTTCTGTTCTTCTAATTCTCCTAACCCTCACAATTTCAGTTAGATGGATATTGTTTGCTACACTATCATACTATGTGAATGGTATTCACATCTGAGCAATGCAGCAAACTAGAATTACTTTTTTTTAAAAGGTTTTATTTATTTATTTTTAGAGAGAAGGGAAAGGAAGGAGAAAGAGAGGGACAGAAACATCAATGTGTGGTTGTCTCTTGTGCATCCCCTTCTGGGGACCTGGCCTGCAACCCAGTCATGTGCCCTGATTGGGAATGGAACTGGTGACCCTTTGGTTCACAGCCCATGCTCAATCCACTGAGCTACACCAGC
>VMDR010010129.1:0-31596 GCA_007922815.1 Macrotus californicus | reverse complement strand
TTGCTTTAACACTTCTGGAGGAGGTCTGTTAGGGTAAATTATCTCAGTTTTGTTTGTCTGAGAAAGTCTTTAACTTTCCTTCCTTTTTGGAGGATGCTTCTACCAGCTATAGAATTCTGTTTTTTTCAACACTTAATATCACTACATTGTGATTGTTTCTGATGAGAAGTCTGTTGTAATTTTTATCCTTGCTTCTCTGTAGGTAACGTGACTTTTTTCTCCGACTGCATTCCAAATTTTTTCAGCAATTTGAATATATATTTAGGTGTTTTTGTTTTTGTGTTGTTTTGATGTTTATCCTACTTGGTGTTTTGTGAGCTTCTTGGATTGATGATGTAATTTGATATCTGTCATTAATTTGGGAAAATACTTGTTCTTTTATGCTATATCTTAAATATTTTTTCTACTCCATTATCCTTCTCTAATTGTTCTTATTTAATATTGTTCTTGACTTTACTTTCTTTTACTCTTTATTTCTCTGCATTTCAGCTTAGATAACTCATATCAGCCTATCTTTGAGTTCACTGATTCTTTCCTCAGCTTTGTTACACCCATTGATAATCTTATCCACATTGAAAACATTTTTCATTTCTTGCATTCTACTGGATTCTCTCTTAGAATTTCTATCTCCCTAGTGAAATTACCTATCCATTATTGCATGTCATACCATTTCTGTTAGAATCTTTAACATATTAATCATAGTTATTTTACATCACTTGTCTGACAATTTCAACTCTGTGTCATATCTAGTACTAGTTCTGATATTTGCTTTGTCTTCTGTAGTAGTTTTCTCTTTTTCATATACTTCCTATTTTTGTCATTGTTAGTAATAAATATATATTTTTATGCTTGGATATGAGCATGTCTTTCTTTTGGCTGGGCCTTTAGTATAGGGATTTGTGTTAATATAGTCAGAAGTTAGGTTGGTCTTAACCATTTGAGTCCCAGGGGGTATTGTCAGCAGCACGAGCAGTTTGTTGCTGCTCTGGTTGCCACAGTTCACCACAGACTTCAGAATCCTTTGGTAATGCCTTGTGTTTAGGGCATGGGCTAATCTTCCTAAGGTTTTTCCCACTGTACACACCCTACTTGCTTTGATGTCTAGTTGGTTTGTGTTTGATCTTTGCTTTGTGTTGCTCCCCAGACAAAATCTGTTTGCTGTCACTCTCCCAGACATAGTTTACTGTTAATTTTATTCAATGTCTGCTAGCATGGTGGTAGGGAATAGAGAAAACAGGTGATCTCTGATGTTCTAGTTAAGCCTTAGTCTCAGGTAGGCACAGTGAAAGTGGGTGTTGGGAGTGTGACCTTAATAAGTGTTCCTTTACCTCCATCAGCTATAATGCTGGATCCAGCCTATTTTCCTGGCCTTCTCTAAGGAAAGAGATTTGCTTTTGCTATTTAGTCTCCTGACTGCAATGGGTTTCTACCAGTTCCCAAGGTTGCAATGTGTGTGGCTCTTGCTATGAAGATTAAGGCTTCTATTACCCATCCCTATGCAGCATGGGAAGTGAGACTATCTCAGGATTCTTCGAATCTTACCTGTACCTGGTGGGGTCCATAAAGGAAAAGCCTACAAGAGGCTGTCTATACCCCTATATCTCCATTCACTTCCCCCTCCACAAAGGTTTCATTTTCTCATACTAACTCAGTGTGATATTTATTAATTCGTTAAAAATTTTTACTTAAATCTCCTTGCCAGCTTATCTGGCACCTGGTGGTATCTGCACACATCTGTTTCTCCCCACAGGTTGACCTGTGCCCTCACCTCTCTGATGGTCTTAATTCAAGAAATGGCATTAATTTTTAATTTGTCTAGCTGTTTTCTTATTGTAGGGTAGATATTTCTTCAGTTCTGTACATCTCTTGAGATGAAACTGGAGGCTCTTTCCTCAAATCTAAACATGTAGAATGCAATACTTTCTCAGATATATGTGCCAGAACTACTGCTTTCCTCTTTTTCCTGGAAAGAAGACCTATGTGAACTGGCTTATGAGGCCCTGCTATTGTTTTGAAAAACACATCTGCACATATTTGTGTTTGCCAGAAACCTCAAGTTGTTCAATCAGTCTCCTGAGCACTATACTTTTCTTGTTTAGAAAAACTTTGGAAAATAGCAATGAAGATTGAGTTGTGCTTTAACCAGAGATTATGTAATCTGACATGAGGGGTGCTGGCTAGAAGAATCATCATGGATGGAATGGGGCCAATGCAGAAACCAAGCCGGGCCATTGGGATTGTCAAGATGAGCCCAGGAGGTTATTGCCCTATTGCTCTCGTGCTGGAGCAAGGACTCACAGTTCCTTGGAGAAGTTCTTGCGATGGTGGTTTGAGAAAGGAAGTAAAATCTTCCTCTTTTAATTTGTGTCATAAGCTCCCTCAGCAAAGTTGTTTGTAGGAAATGGTAGAACAAATATTACTTAAGCAACAGTGTGGAAAGATCAGGACTGTGTCCAGCCAAAGAATTTAATTTCACCTGAGGGAAGTGAATTTGTCCAGTTGCTGAAGAGTGTGAAATAAGCCAACTAGGAGGAGATCTGAGACTGCCACATGCCCTCACCAAAAGAATGATGCAAAATGCCCTTCCAAAAGAACCAGGGTGGGGGAAGAAACTGGGGGTTCATAGGAGAGAAATTTGGAGATGATCCTATATATTCTTTGCATTAGTTTGCTAACGTAGCAGTAACAAAATACTGCAGACTGGTGGCTTAAACAACTGAAATTAATTGTCTCACAATTTTGGAAGCTAGAAATATGAAACTGAGGTATCAGCAGGTTGGCTCCTCTGAGACCTGTGAAGGAAGAACTTGTCCCTTGGCTTGAAGTTGGCCATCTTCTCCCTGTGTCTTCACATTGTCTTCCTTCTGTGCCTGTCTCAGTGTCCACATTTCATCTTTTTATAAGGACACCAATCATCTAGGGTTAGAGCCTATTCTACTCTGGTATGACTTCATGCTGACTTACATAATTCCATCTGCAAAGACCCAATTTCCAATAAGATCACATTCCAAGATACTGGGATAAAGATCTCAATATATGAATTTTTAAAAGGTACATTTCAAACCATAACACTCCTCACTTTAGTCATGGCCTGTTGAGACTCAGAAGGAGAGTGAAGATGGAGGTGAACACTTAACTATAGATATTTTTTGAGGACCAAACATGTGGTACCATCTGAAGCTAGCACCATGATTAAATCTAATGTGATTCCTGTTTGGTTCACATTCTAGTGAGGACACAGCGACAATTCACAAGAAAACAAAGGCAGTTCCAGGGAGGGATAGGTATTTTCAGAAACCTAAAGAAGGTGATGCCCTAGATCTAGAGATTACCTGTGTGTGTGTTTAGGGGTATGCCTTCAGCTAGGGTAGATGGGGAGAACTTGGTGAGAAGTGGTATTTCAGCTGAGACCTGAATCATGATGAGGAAACTGTCACAAAACGATGTAGCAGAAAAGTGTTGAAGAGAGTGGGAATATCTTGTGCAAAGGCCTTATGGTGGGAACATGTTTGGTGTGTTTGAGAAAAACTAAGCAAAGAAGTCTTGTTGCCATGGACACAGGGAGGCTAATGGAAATGAGGCTAGAGAGGCAGCCAGGACCAGATCATGCAGGACTGCAGGGGCTTGAGAAAACATATGGGTATCTTGTTAAGTGCATAGGGAGCCAGTGGAGCAGTTTGAATTTGCTTACTTGAGGTTATTTACTTTTAAAGAAGACTATTCTGATGGTTGGGGCACATGCACAGACAAAGTGGTCCATAAGGTTCCTTCTAGCCCTCACATCCCATGGCCCTATCCTATTTCTACTTCTAGTGCAATGAGATGCACATTTAGCTACATCTCTCTCAAAATTTCTATCCTTTAAGTATCCATTTGGTCCATCCTCAATGGTAATTTGCTACTGAGTCGTCAGGTTTCCCAGCTGGAGACTAAGTTCTTTTTTCATGAATCCTGGAGCATGTAGCCCCCACTTTTGGCACTTTCATACCCTGCCCTATGGTGGAGTTATGTATGTGGCTTGTCTGTCTGAGAAGGCATCTTTGGAGCTGGTCCCTGCAGTGCCCAGGACCTTGCCTGCATTCTTTCATGTGATAAAGGCTGGGTCAGTGTTTGAGAAAGAGAGGAAAGAAGAAGGGAGGAAGGATTATGTGCTAATCAAATACTGTCACATTATGGGGTTAAACTAGCGCAGTGAGAACCTATGAAGGGTGTGTGTTTGCCTGTATGGGGTGAGGAGGTGGTGTCTTCTTCTCTAGACAGCATGCCCAGGCTCTCAGTGAACCATACATAGGTGGTGTACAGGGAAAGGGTGTGGCAGTGGTGCAGAGTCAGCCTGGTGGGCAAAAACTTCAGCTCTCCTGGGCTCTAATTGCATGATCTCTTATGAGAAGAATCCTACCATTTATCCCATTGGACTGTGGAGACATAAGTAAGTTCAGTAAAGATTAGTTCCTTACGGTTACATACAATCAACACCTTATGTGCTATACTAAAACTGCCTTCATCTAAGCTCCTTTTCTTTATTTTGCTTTAAAGAGTAGAAATTATTGTGTTTTACCAGAATGTCCCAAAGGCCTAAACACTGTGGAGTGAACATGTCCTAGGAGATGATTCTTCCACAGAAACTTGGCTTGGATTACTTCCTTCTGGTGGGAGGAACTCAGCAAGCCAGTCCTGTATATCTCCCTTTCCTAGCTGGCACAGGTGGGAGCTTAGAGCTGTGTATTTCTGCTGCACACTGAAAGGGTGGTACACAAAGTCCAGGCTTTGGAGCCAGTCTGTCTTAAGGTGGATTCCTGATTCTGTCACTAGCTAGCAAGTTACTGAACCATGATTTTCTCACCAGGATCCCTCCCTCACAAGCTTTTGTGAATCTTAGATGAGGTAACAATATGGGTTCACAGAAGACACTTCACCCTTCCCTCCTCTTCCCACCCCATTGGACAGGCATGTCTGCATCTCCAGGGACATGAGAGTGGATGAGCAGAACTTTGAGATATTGTTGGAAATCCATGCAGAGCCATTCCCGGCAGCACCATGGGCAGGTATCATTCCTTGGCTCCTTGTGAAGGGTTTGGCATGTTAGCAAATTAATGAGAAATGTTTGTTCTCTTCTTGTCTGTGTGCCAGCTGTCCTCCCCTATGATCATTCTTAGGCAGGACACGTTCTTCTGTCCCCTCCTGATCTTTTGATGCTGGAGCAGCCTTGTTATCCAGGGGTGAGCCCTTGAGTGGTGGGGCCTCAAGCCCTCCTTCCCTGACTCACAGAAACATGTACTGTGTACCTCTGGAAACAGTTCCAGGCCTCTGTGGCATGTGCTTAGGTCATTGCTTAAGCCAGCAGCCTCATCAATAGATGTGAAATATCCCTGTGTTAAGTCTGGGCTGCACATTGTTGGGTGGTTGGAGTTATGAAGGAGTCCAGTTTTCCTGGATCTCCAGACACTAGAAGTTGTGAGAGGCTGTCAGCTAGGGCTTCACCTCCTTTGTAGATGAGGACAGAAAGACTGGCAGGTGCAGGCTGAGTATAGGGATGACTGAGGAGGAATGTGTCTCCCTGCTCAAGTAAAACAGAGCAGGGTAGTTTGGAGAGAGGCCCCCACCTGGAGGACACAAGCTGGAGAAGCCTCCCTGGCTTGTGAGGAAAGGAAGAAATAGTGGACTTTGTTGTAGCTTTCTGGAAGGCTGACAGAGCGGAGGACACAACCAATGTATCTAAAGAATCAGAATAATTGGGGTATATCAACACAGCTGAGCAGGAGCTTCTGCCCATTACTAACATTCCTAGGCAGTGGGGTGCTGGAGGTAGGAAAAGGTTTGCAAGAATGGCCAGCAGACTAGAATTTAACATTCATACTAGAATGCATACTAGAAATCATGCATACTAGAATTTAACATTCAGCCTACATTCTGTAGGAAAATTTCTTACATTCATGTAGGTAAAGTACAAATGATTTCAGGGAAAGTAAACAAACTTTGCAGCCTGAGGTTGAGTTACTCATGGAGTCTACACACAATGTCTGCTGTATAAATGGTATAGCAGTTTCTAGTTAGCCAATCCTTCATTTAACTTTGCAGGAGATACCTTTATTCACTCAGCTTGAGAACTACCTGAAAGAGATGGAATTGTGGTGATGGTGATCATATTCCACCTTGCAATATTCTATAAAATAGTTATTGCAGGGAGATTTCATGAAAGTTGCCATCATTGCAGTGTTCTACCGAGTCTACCTGTATCTCCAAAATACACAGTACTTGATTTTAGCATGATCAGCACCCATGCCTTTTATGCACTGGTGCTTTTCTGCAACTTCTTTTCTCTGGAAGGTCTTTTCAGACTTCATCAACTAATTGTTCCCTGTCAACATGTATAATACCATAAGGCAACTGTGACAAATCAATAATAATATCTATAACTACTGTTCAATGAGAACTATCATACAGTGGACAACATTCTAAAGGGTTTACATGCATTGTCTTAATTCCAGGAGTAACCCTTTAAAACAGGCACAATGTTTATCCCCATTTTATAGATGAAGAAACTGAAGGTCAGAGAGGTTAAGCAAGTTACTCAACATCATATAGCTACTAAGTGAATGGCAGAACCAAGGCTGGTACCCAGGTCTGATCTGCTCTGCCACCAGCCTGGAAAACCACAGATCTCTAGCTCAGCACTACCCAGGGCTGCTGGTGAGGGTGGGGAGAGTATATACTCACAAACACCTCCTTCTTCTCAACTTTAAAGGCAGACATTATTAATTATGATTCCAAGGGAGGCATTTGAGAGTACAAAGTACTACCATATGATAAAATCAGGAAACAGTCATGCTGGCCCTTCTGTGGGGCCAGAAGTAAGGGGTTCAGGTATCTGATTACCTAACTGAACAATTAACTGTTCCATTTGTGCATCTACACAAAGTGGGGGTGCACACATTAAGAGGTAACAAGAGTCAGTGAAGCTCCACGTTTTTAATGTTTCATTTCTCTTGCTACTATTCTGGTCCATGGAGGCTTTATAGCCCTGCAAATCTGCATGCCACCTACTTGCATTCACAAAAACATTAGCACATATTTAGAATCATATGGCTGGTCACCCAGACACCTACTAGGCTCCAATTCCCTCTACATGTTTACTGTGTTTAGGTTTCTAAGGTGGAAAATACTGAGAAGACATAATTGTTTTTATATGTAAAACTAAATTCAAGTCAGCAATTATTAAGTCAGAAAATTGGAATAAAAATGCAGAGCTCAAGGCCACTGTCAGAGGCAGTTTTCCTGAGCTGGATGGCTGAGATTCTCCTGATCAGCTAATGTGAATACCATCAACTCAGTTTCAGGAAGAGCAGCAGGACACCAAACATCAAGGAGCTGAGCAAGACATCTCCTCATCTGTCCTGCTCCATGGTAGCAATGTGTACCCTTAGGATGCCCTCATGTTTTAGAAGACACAAATGTGTTTTGTGGACCTCAGTCATTAGTCGTGCTAAAGTGGCAGACACATGAACGCCACATTAACTTTCCATAGATTAGTTTATCTGGTTGGTTGCCTGTGTAGGACTGCTATTGTCTTATAGTAAAGCTATCTTCTAAAAATATTTCACCCATACACATCTTGTCTATGTTATTAGATTAAGTTTGATATGAGAAATTAAGCATGATTACTGACAAGAAGTTGTGCACTGATTTGGGGGAGGACCAAGCCAGAGTTTGGGACAGCTGGTTGACCATGCAGACTAGTCAGGAAAAGGAACGCTTCTGCCTAAGCCAAGCCAGGATTAGTTAGAAAAACAAGGTGATGCATTTTGGTGCTTCTTGAGCACAGCACAGCCCAAGTCTCAGCTGTCAGTTCCACGCTAGCCAGTTCCTTCACCACAGGAAAGTCCAGGGTCTCTAAAAAGCAGTTGGTAGACTGGCCTCAGAGTCCACAGCTCAGGACATTTTCCAGAGCCATGCAGGCCTTGTCTCTCTGACCACAACTTCTGTGCCTTAGGCCCTGCTTCCTCTCTTTGCATTTCTTTTGTTCCTCTGAGTGTCTCTCTGAATATTCTCCCTTGGGGTAAGATGACATAACTTTTCATGTTTTTCCTGAAAACATGAAGTTCCATAATTGTCCACCATTGACAGTAGCCGTGATAGCTGCCTGGGATCTCCTGCTTTAAGATTCGCCATCTAGATGGAGGCCCTGATGTTGAAATGGGCCCTTTCCCTCTGGATGGAGTCAGCCAGGCCCCAGGTATGTCAGGCCCTTTAATCTTTTTTATTGAGAATTTCCTGCATGGAATAGCAAGAAAATGAGTCCATCCTTCTTTTGCCAGGCCTTTACTAGATCATTTGAGAATAATTCTGCCCTTTCATGACCCCTTGCTGGAAGACACACAGATATATGCATTTGTGTAAGTCACCACTGTCTCAATGCCTTTCAAAGGAAGAGGAAGTCCAACAGAGAAAGTTAAAACCCAGAGAATAAAAGTAATCCAGCACACAAAAGGAGATAGGGGGAAGGCAGTAAGAAAGTTACATAATTGAGGGACAGTAATTGTATGTGTAGGTCCCCAAAAGAAAGTTTCATTTATTGTGAACTCTGAGAAGGAATTGATCTGCTGAGATGGATTTCCCATGGTAAAGCAAGGGCTCAGATTTGATAAATAGTAAGAATCTAGCAGCCATTTGCTGATGGGTTCCTCCTATACTCTGTATACTGGAAAGAACCTTAGACTAACCTCTCAGATTCTAGCACCATGCTCTTCTTGTATATGCTGTCTGAGTCAACAACTGCAGGGAAACCCTGGTTTCGTCTTTCAACTAAAATACTGAGATCTGTCCCGTCTAATCAGAAATGCACAATTTGTACCTTTGTTTACATCTATCTAACCAGTCAGAAACATAATTTGGATACCTCATTTACATAAAATAGAAAGTTTTTCTATAAAAGGTGCCCCCCCTTTGTCTTGGAAGAACATAACTTAGGTTGCTACCTGAATCTGTGTCTCCTGGACTGCCACTTCTTTTGTGCAAATAAATGCTTTTAATTTTTTAGAACAGTCTAAAATTAATCTTGGTTTACATATGCTACCCTACTATATGAAGAGTAAAACACACTTAGCTTCCAAAAAGTCCCAGTCTTTTAGGGCTTCCCTGACACCTGTGACCCTGAAGAGCCTATGTGTGTATATGGGAGGGAGCAGATAGAGGCAAGAGAACTTTGGGGGTCCATCCAATGCTTCAGTCAAGTCCAACTGTGCTGTTCACACTCACAGCAAACGCTGGCTCAGTGTGTCTCCAAACAGACATTGAAATTTCATGTTATCCAGTTTAATAGTTCTTGTCTAAATTTCAAAATCTAAGTCATTGTAAAGTTTAACAAAAGGGGTGTTTTCCCTTCGTAATAAACAATTCTCAATCTTTCTTATATCTTCATGTCCATGAGCCACAGTAAGAGCTACTACAGGAGGATTTATGTGAGCAAACCACATGGCCTATGGGAGGGGACAAGGAGAGGCTCTTTTTCGGGAAACAGCCAGTTTACAAATCAAATCCTAGAGCGTGCTCGTGTTTACTGTGGCGTTTTCCCACCGGATTTCTCTACTCTGTAGGAGACACCAAAAAACACTTTTTTTTTTTACTCAAAGTCATTTATTAAGCGAGTTGAAGATAGAGTTTAACCAGAGGCCTGAAAATCTTTATTTTCTTTTTATTCAGAGCTTCACAATCAGGGGTGCTCAGATGCATATGTAAGTCAAAGTGCACAGTTTCTTTCCCTCTGAGCTGCTGGGGCCAGCTCTCTAGCCCTGCCCATTTCTTAATTTATTCATTCATTCATCCACTCATTCATTCCACAAGCATGACTGAGAGCCTACTTCATGTGGACCCAGCAATAGGCATATATAAATTAATATGAGTTGATGCATGCCCATCAGATGATCCCAGCAAAATGGACAGAAGCTTAGTAGACAGACAAAGAGGCTAAAGACTTCCGGAGGGGCCGCTTATAGCTCAGGGTATGTGGGAAGTGTCCTGGAGCTTGTTTGGAGGCTACCCAAGAGTGAGATGCCTGGGCATTGCCTAACAAACAGAGTGGGGTATTCCAAGCTGAAGGGCAGCATAAACAAAGACAAAGAAGGCAGCACAGCTGGTGCTTTTGTGGGGTGGTAGGAGACCATGAAAAAGGGCCCCCTCATCACCCTCTCTTCAGGTATCACAGTGGGAAGAAGCGGACTAACACTGTTCCACAGAGCTTCCTGCTCTATCACCCTGCCGAAGTACGTGTGGGGCTGGGACGGTCTGCTATCCCAGCCTTCCCTGACAGCCCCCCTCCCCCAGCTGCCTTAACGCCTGATGACACCTTCTTGCTTCCTTGTACTTATCTCCTCACCTCCTGGCTATGGTTTTTTTTTTCCAATACAAAAAACATTTATTCCATAAAGCAAAAAAGGCACAAAATGAGCAAAATTCCAATATACATCTTTGCTGTTTCACTGTTCTTTGGTTAAAGAAAATTGCCAAAACTCATAGCAAATTAGGCGGAATATATGATCAGATTTTTACCAAAGATACAGAAACAGCAAATATACCTCTGAGAAAAGGCTCACCATGAATCCTTAGAAAAATACAATAAAAAAACAAACAAACAGTGAGGTAGCATGATAAGTTATAAAAAAAAAAGATAAAGAACAATTAACCAAAACCAATATTCTCTAGAATGCGGAGGAACTGGATCCCTGCTATACTGCTGGAAGAATGCAAAAGGTAGAATCAGTTTAGTTCATAACTTGCTAACCTCTTTAAGTTAAACTTTTACCTACCCTCCACTTCGATGTTGCATTATGAGTTATTGTCAAAGAGGAATGAAACATATATCCATATAAAGAATTATACACAATGTCTTTACCAGCTTTGTTTTCAATAGTCAAACATTTTTATTCCATTCTTAGGTATCTGCCTCCTGTCCATGAGCTGGGATGAGTGGTGGACTCCCTAAATCTCTAACTATTCTAGTGTACCCTCACACCCTTGAGAAGCCCAGCACATACCCCATAATGATCATTACACAGACGACCTTTATCATGTATATTATAAATAACTGAAAGAAAGAATCTTTGTTTAGGAGCTCATTTAGTCCTCAAAATTCTCTTTTCCTGAGAGTGATCAAAAGCATGATTAAATGAAGTACAGTTTCTATAAGCTTATCAGGAGGTTTTTATGCTGGTGGTGCTACCAGGCAGTTTTCTTTTCACATTTTGACAATAAAGATCGCCTAAGACATCTGACCCTAATGTTTACCTGGGACTCACTGTTGCAACCTCACTGCTTATTAAGAAAACAAGACTGGGATTTGACTCTAAACAGCCCCTGGGTGTCCATGTTGGGAATTGGTCTCCGTCAGGCTCTGGTGCTGATGGATCACAGACTAGGAATTCCTCAGCACACCCACCACTACCTTGGTGGCCCATGGCTGCCACCTTCCATCAGGGTCAATTTAAGAAATGATTTTTATTTTGGCCAGCAGCCCAGCAACAAACGTGGCTTTTGTCCAACAGCCCACAGGCTGAAGTCTGCTATTTTGTTTTGACTCAGATGCCATAATGTGATAAAATGGACATTGTGGACACAAAAGAACCAGATTTTAGATCCACCCTCGCCTTTTACAGGGCTCACAAATGATACTCTGACATAAGCTGCTGGAGTACTGCCCAGCTATGTGATCTCCTGAGGCTCCCACAGACTAGAGCACCCACAGACAGACAGAGTGGGACTGGATTTCCCAGGGAAGTCATAATGGCTAGGCCTCAATAAGTTCACCCCAAGCCACTTCCTGGAGGTGCCAGTGGGAATGGGCAGAGCCTGTCTTTGTGGCAGGGGTTCCAAAGATGAGCCATGGCTCAGCTTCTCATCAGATGCCTTCTCTTGGATGAAGCATTCAAGCTCTTTTGGGAACAGGGTGAGGTGATATCCACCCTGCAGCCGACACAGGGGATGATGTGATGATATCTATGGTTAGACCCAGCAAAGTGTCTGTCTGGCACACAAGAAGTGCAGATGAACTCAAGCTTCTCTGTATTCTTTTCCACTCAGCCCCTTCTTTATGTCTTATGTCATCTATCCTCTAAGGTGTCTGACTTTTGTCTCTTACCAGACCATGTGGACTTCCTGTGAGAGCTCCACCCTGCATTGGCCTTGCCTACCCTCACAGAGAGACCTAGTGCCTTCCTAGACTGAAGGAGTGGGACCAGGAGTTCAGAACAATCAGAGTGACCCTGAGGTTACTCCCATATCTGATTTGTCTCGTGGGTAATGCTGGTCTGTTCATAAGTGTGATCAGTTGGACAGTTAGGACCATCTCTGGAGCCCACATGGGAATTTATCCTGTCCTGGTACTGAATGAGTGAAGCAGAATAGGGGTGTTTGATGCCCAGGATGTAGGTCCATACTGCATTTCATTTCCATCTTTCTTGAGAAGACACAAGAATGTTACCTGCGGACAGTCAGAGTCCAGGGAGTCTCCCCTGCCCAGCCAAGATGGTGGCAGGGGGAGGTTCTTACACTGAGTACACAAAAAGCCCTTTTCTCCCTGCTCTTCTGGTACCAGATTGGGGGTGGGACGAGGCGAAGGCAGGCACAGGAGCCATAGAAGTCAAAATGGCATCAGGCTGAGGTTCTCAGCCAAAGAAGCTTGTGAGTCTAGCCTGGGGAAAAAGGGGATTAGTTAGGAGGTGGACCCTCCCAAAGTGCCAGAAGGTCTGGGAAGTTGATTGGTCATTTTGAGAAAGCACCTGGTCCATCCCCCACCCAAGCTAATATAAACCCAGGGGAACAAAGAAGGCTTTCTCTCTTGCTCATGGCTTATTGGCTCATGACCTGCACTTGGATGGTATACCCACCTGTTCTTTCCATTGGCCACATGGCCCATGGCCTCCAGAGGAAAGCCTATCTCGCTCTCTTGCCCACCTGGTGATGCACTGGCCAGTGAGTCCATGCATACTCTCCTGGAAGCACATGACCTTGAGACCTTGTAGTGCTAGCAGCTGCATGGCCCGCAGCTGCCTGGAGGGAGCCTGAAATGAACAGCAGCTAAAACCAAGCTAAGCTACAGGGATGACTGCTTAGCAGCCACCTTTGGGCTTCAAAGAATCATATTTTAAATTGGAGCAGGAACTCTGGCCACTGTCTTTTACCTTGGCCTTGCTGAGGAGATGGGTTTTGAGACAAAAGTTCACCATTCTCTGAGATCATGCAGCACCTGAAAAAAAACTTTCCTTTCATACTAGCCTCTGCCTCACAAGTTTGGCTTTTGTGGTGGCAGGCAGATGAATCCCATTTATGTTTTATTTTGTTCAGTAACAAGAGGATCCCAGGGATAGTTCATGGCTATTGTGTTCCTGCTCATGCAGATTCCACAGTAAGAAGGTCCAAGTGTTCTAGTGGGATAATAGGCCTGTCTCATGACCTTCCATGATGCTCTAAGGAGAATGGGGTTAGGGTCTCAGGTGGGGCTGTGGAAAGGAGTGGTAAACACAGGATGCTTGAGCAGAGAGAGAAAGGGCACCATTTGTCAGAAATGAACACCAGTAAGCTTTGGGGCACACAGGGGCTAACAACTTCAAGGCCAAAGAGGTGGCATCATCTTGCTGGCTTTCAGGGTTTGAGCCCAGGGATTTTCAACTGGGCTTATCTGGTCCTCTCCCAAAGGTGTCTCTAGTCTCTGGTCTTGATCTTGGCAGATGTTAGATTCCTCTCCTCTCACCCTCCCCTTACTCTTATTAAGAAATGGACCAAAATGGACCACCATACCTAGGGTGGGATGTCTGGGGTTGTGGGCTGAGGAGCCTCAGGGACCCACTGACCACATGCCTCTCTTCAAAACCTGATCACTCTTGTCTTAGGTTGGGACCAAAGTTTGGAAATGGGTCACAGGAAGCCAGTGACACTGAGCTGGGTTTGTAGGGAGGGGAGATGCCTAGAGGAAGAATACGGAGAACCAGGAAAGGGTAGAGCAAATCCTCAGACAGGGAGTGTGGAGTGGGGAGAGAGTGAGCTAACATTGGCTCTGTCTGGTGGGAAAAGGCCATCGTGGTGTTCCCAGATCAGCCCTAAGCATACAGTGAGGACTTATTGCCCTTTAACTGGTAAATGGTGTGCAATCAGTTGGATATCTGGCCTTCATGAACATATGTCATGATTGCCTGCTGTGGACAATCAGGCACCATGAGGATTTGGGGACCAATTGATTCCCCTGGCCCTTCTTGTGTGGTTCTGACCACGGGATCCTCAGTACCTTACTTTGCCTACTAGTAGAGAGGCCAAGCCAGGTTCTGAGAAACCTGGGTCTTGCTGAGACCTGCTATATCTAAGCCAAGAACAAAAAAAAAAAAATGGCTTTCTATGTCTGCCTTGGTCATGGGCTTCAAGTTCTAGGTGTGCTGTCTGGAGCCTGGCTGTAAGAGAAGCTGGCCATCATTGGAAGTGTGGCTGGAGCCATTTCCTGCAGGGCAGGTTGGGAGCTGCAAGGGTCCCCTGAGAAATTCCAGTCTTAGGAGTCCTGGGCAAGGGGAATCCCTGGAAAGATAACTCCATTGGGAGTGGCTTCTCACCCTGGCCCTGGTGGTCCCCATCTCTGGGGGATGAGGGTGAAAGGTGAATATTACTCTCTACCCCAAACTCCAGGTCTTAGAGTATCCATGATCCTACATGGCTAAGCCAGGGAAAGAGGGTCAGGTGTTTCAGGAACTGTTGAAGGTAAGGCCCTTGGTGCCTTCACAGGTCTGTTGCAGGACAACATCTGGAAAGTCACAAGGAAGTTTCTCTGGCAGGTGGAACAGTTGTGGGAGAAAATACAGATAGGCACAGGGGCTGGAGGTTCAGGTGAGTTGGGGCAATACCTGAGGCCTTGGCCACTCCAAGTCAACCTCTCTGATGAATTCCTAGATCCTCCCCCCAGCCCTTTCCTGGGCCACAGGGCATGAGTTCATAGCTGGGTTTTGAGCTATATACTACCTACTGTGACTCAGTTTGCCATCTTTCCTTTCTATGAAACTGTCCTGTTTTCCTTCAATTTCAGCAGCCATCTTGTCTCCTTTCCTGAAGCATTTACTTTGTGATTCACTGTGAACTATGAAGTGGTGCAAGGAGAGCTAGGTGTGGCCCTGATCACATGGGTTTGAGTACCTCCTTGCAGCTACTTCTGGAGATGGTCAGGCCATCCGGACCCAGGCCCTTGTGTGGATTTCCTGTATGACACTCAGTGAGTCATAAAATCAAAAAGTAATTCCAGAGATGATACTAACTAGCATTTCTGGTACTTGCTCAGTGAAATTTCTGTCCCCAGCTCTGAACATGTCTACTGAGTCTTCACAGCCTATCAATCAGCTATGTGTTATCACCCCCTCCTTAACATTTCCTTACAGGGAATCTGAGGCTCCATGCAGGGAAAGTAACAGGATGCCAGCAAACAAGTGGGACCCAGTCAACCAGACTCTAGCTCCATTTGATACCTCCTGGATTGAAGAAAACCTCCCACAAAAGGCAAAGTCCTCACTCATAGGAAAAATGAATTAAGAATGATGGGAGGTGTTTAAAGACCAGGATCCAACCCACGTGTGAGAGGGTAACCAAAGCACAGAGGTACCCATAGCTACTTCCAGCCTTTGCTAATTCCCCCCATTTGCCTAAAATGGGTGCACCCACCTTGCTTTTTCATGAAAAAATGGAGTCATTTTTGTGATTTTAATTTGCAACCCCCAAATCTCATGAATGTACACAAGCGGCATAATCTGATTGTCCCTCCTTTCATATGCACACTGTCAGGCTGGAAAGCAGTGAAGAGGGGCTGAAATTGGACTCAGGCAGATGTGAGTTCAAAATCCAGCATTGCCACTTTCAAGGTTTTCAACCTCCAGCAAATTGCATAACTTCCTGGAGTCAGCTTCCTCATCATAAATGTGAGATGATTGAAATAAACATGGCCTTGGCTTGTCAGGAGGTTTGAAATAACGGAAGTCCTTTATAAACCATAAGCATAAACTGAGACTTATTTCACACACACATTTGGTGAGCCTTGCTGTGGGCTGTGGTGGCACAGCAATGAACATCTGGGGCCTAGCTCTGCCTTTCCAAAAACGCAGTATACTGGGGAGATGTCAGGGAAAGAGGAAAGAGTCCAGCATATATCTGAAGGCATGTGCACTGCAAGTGTGGAGGTGAGGCTGTATGAGCAGGCCAGAAAAGATCTTCTGGTGAGCAGAGTGCACCCTGGAGCTCTTTCCTCTAAGTGCCAGCACCATGGAACCTTGGGTATTGTTATCCTACATACCAGATCAAGGAGGAGGGAGAAATGCGGAAGCCTCCAAATCCTGAACTAGAAACTTGTTCTCCTCACTATGTGGCCCTCTGTGTTTCCAGAGACCTAGACTTTAGTTTCCCCTTGCTCTCTAGGACACTGAGCAACAGAAGAGTAGTTCTAGACTGCTATGTGATGCCTGGGGGACCATCTGACCTGTCCACCCTGAATATTCCTGGAGGGTAGAGAGAACATATCATTCTGTGTTCTGGCACTCCCAAACTCACCTTAGGGCAGACATGGCATTCCCCCTGCAGGCTCAGACTTTCAGAAGCACCCTGACCTCAGCAGTATATTCAGGGAATGCCCTTCTCTACCCAGAGTAGCACTTGGTATCAAGGCCCAGAACTTGGTCTCTAGTATGCCTGAGGCTCACTTGTGCCCCCTCTTCCTACTCCTGAGACTTACCCATAGCCTGCACGATTATTCCAATCCAGATCCCCAGGCTCAGAGTTCTCACTTAGTGAGGGTCGTGTCCTCTGTCCTTTGCCCATGGTCAGGTGCCTTCTCTTGTGCACTACAGGTAGGGGCCAAGGTCCTGCTCCATCAAAACTGATCCTTGTATGTCTATGCCTGATGACCTCATAGCATTATAAATTGCTGGTCTCCTTGTCACCTGCTCCTGGCACCATCTAATACAGCCTTTGTTGGGACCATGAGCATTCCCACTCCAAATAGGCCCTGGGGGTGGGTGACCTTTCCAAACTTCTAGACCTCAGAGCATCTCTGTTAGAGAATGAAAGAGCAGGGCTCTTTCCACAGTGCCTGAGTGATGTAGACTCCAGCCCATGGGGTCCGTGTTTTGTGACTGCAATGAACAAATTCACACAGACTACAGAAGTCCTGTGGAGAAAAAGAGATGGTATGGCTGCTCTCTAAGTGAGAGAGAGGGTGAGGGCTGGAGAGAAGGCCTTGACCCCCTGCCTCAACAGGCCTTTATTGCTTTTCTGGTCACATTAAATCAAGGATGGTCCTCATTTACTAGGCACAGGTTCACTTTAGGTGGTTACTTTTTATAGATAACAAAGAAAAGAATGTTTCTAATTACTTCAAAGAAAAAGGACATTTGCAAATGCAAGAGGAAAGGTGGTTGAACTGGTTACACTCCACCCTTGGGAGGTTTAGCACAGATCACAGTAGACATTTGCTGCCTCAATTCAGGGTGAGGGAGTTTTAGCAAAAGCAAGCCTCATAGCAGCGTAGGTACAATGCAGGCCTGATTCCCCATGGGAGAACTGATCTGTGGGTTTAGCTCCTGTGTGCCAACATGCACCTGTCTGCTTTCAGACAGAGCTGAGCTAGATTTTCCAAGCAGATTGGTTTCCTATACCTGAGTCTTGAGGTCAGTGTTCATTTTTGCAGAGGGGAAGTGTGTGGCCTGATGTGCAGTTTTGCTGACCAGGTCTCTCATTATTTGTGGCTTTGGGCCAGCTAATATGGAGTCAGAGAGGAGCCTCAATCTTGCCTGTCCAGCTCCTGGGCAGCACTCCAGGGCCTGCTGCTCTGAGGCAGCTCTTAGTACTTCAGCTTCCTGCCTGCACAGCTGGCCTCAGCCTCTCCTTCTACCATAATATTCCAAATATTACAACCCCCCTGAGTGAGAAATCAGCTCAAGGAGTAAGGAAAACTGTTTCTCTTTCCACTCATTTTGCTTCCCAATGTTTCCAATGCATCAGTGGACGCGAGGTAAATCCCTGTGGCCTGAGGGAGGCAGCCAGTGACCCATGCCCAAGCAATCAGGGATTGAGCTAGTACCACCAGCTCTGTCCAGAATGTACCTGCTCATCTGATTTTGCCTTGTACAGGTTTGGTAAGCTACTGGGATGTTTGGGACTCATAGAACCCAAGTGCTAGTGCTTTTGGCTCTCTCCTCTTCCCATTGCCTCTTGTTTGCCACATCCTGATGATGTCCCCCCCCCTCACTGTAGTAGAAGCCCTGTCCAGCCTTAGTGCCCTTTGCCCTATCTCTGGTTTAGGCTTATGGCCTCCCTCCTGGACTGTTTAACAACCTCTCATCAGGCCCTGGTCTGTAAGCTCCTTTCACCTTCCTTAGCAGTCAGAGTGATCCTCCTAAAGCACAACTAAGTCTACATTTTCTAGAAAACAGAGAACCATGCCTGTCACCACTATTAAAGACTGAAGAGGAGTAATGCATGGAGCAGCCCTGCAAGGGCCCTGGCAGGAATGCCCATCCTCCCTCATCATCTACCCCCTCTTCTACCACGCTGGCCCCTTGCTCTTCCAGTTGAGCCTGTAGCCTCTCAACTAGGATGTGCATGACTCTGCCTCCATCCTTGGCATTGAGGTCCTGGCATCCTCCTTCCTCATCATGTTCTTGTTCTCAATGAACAGTTCTGTCCATACAGCAAGAATCTGGACACACCCTTAGCTACATTTTTCCTCCTTACCCATCTTGGTAAACTATCCTCCAAGTCCAGTTAACCAGCTCTCTAATGGCCATCTTGTTCCTACACTTGTTTCCTGGCCCAAGTTATCATCACCTCTGGACCCCTGGGGCTGCCTCTCAAAGGCCTCCCCTCTCACCAGAGTTTTCATCCCCCCAAGTTATCCTCTCTACTGTTGCTGGAATGATGGTCAGTCAGTGACACAATTCAGTCCATGACTTGTGAGCCCTGCTCAGACCTCCTCAGCTCCTCCAATCCCTGCACATCCCATGGCTAAATATGCCCAGCTCTTTCCCAGGTGCCCTGGTCCTTGTACATGATGCTGTCTTTGCCTGAAACAATCCTACCTGACAAGCTGCCACTGGTCCTTTACATCTCAGTACAGTAATGTGCTGCCTTTTCCAGGAAGTTAATGTGGTTCTCAGTCCAGGTCTGATGTGCTTACTCTTGCTTCCTCAGTACTTTGTCCTTAGTTTTACATGCTAGAGAAATAAAGAACAGTTAAACAGAATCCCTCTCCTCAAGGTTTCCAGTTCAGACCTCTCACTGCTCCTACAATGATCATTTCTATCACCTGCATCTGCTACTGGATCATTCCAACTGGAACATTCCAACAGCATATAAACTTGTAGTGAGAGCTTGGTATTTAAAACATGAAGTTTGCACTTGGACTAGGGAAGGCATGAGGGAGAAGAAGTGGACCACACCATGCTGCACTCAGGGAACAGTGACCAAGATGAGTTGACTGTTCTCCCTGGCCAGGCCCAGTGCAGGGGGCTGAAGAAAGGTCGGGCAGGGCATTGCTGGGGTTAGCATGCCTGGCATTGCTGCCCAATTCCTGGTGACTGTGCAGAGACTTTTCAAAAAGTCTAGAGGCAGAAAACGTGTGACACTTTTGACAGAGAGGGTAGAGGAAGGGGGCAGGGGGAGTATTGTGACTGAGGATGAAGGGATCCAGTGGGACACCAGCTGCCTGGTGAGGGAAGGAAGCAATGTAAGCTGGATGCCTGCCACAGAGGAGTCTGGACTGAATGCCTCTGGAGAGTCTCTTGCTGTGCCAGAGACAAGAATATTTGAATACACTGAGGAGAGTTAAATGTGTATGAAAACAAAGGCTGTTGCCCATATATGAACCAAAATTGATCTTCCTGGCCTTGAGTTATAGTCATTGGTAATCATGCATCATTCATTATTATGGTTGTTTCTCTGACAGTTTGATGAGGGAATACAAACAGAAAGAAACACAGCCTGCCTTAGAAGTGCTCAGTCTCTTGAATGACATGCATTCAGCCACCACCCCCTATCAGTGATTCAGAAGATGGCAGAGAAGTAGGTGGAAGCTGAGTCCACTTGCTTGTACTCCCAGCATGGATTTTCAGTTGATCTTCAAACAAGTGACCTGAACAATCAATGGAATCTCAGCTGATACAAATTTTTGAAGCCAACGAATATATAGGAGGGTTTCATCATCTGCACCTGTACAACATATGAGATGTGGTGGGAGGTATGACTCTCAGTCAGTTAGCCAGAGGAAAGAACTCACCAAAGAATGATCCCAAAACAACCAAAACCCAATTACAAGAGAGCCCACTAAATGTCATAAAGGGTATCCCAAGAGCATCCAGCTCAGGAGATCAAGGAAACTGTGCCACTGAGTTCCACACATCTCCTACCACTGAAACCACCTCCATGAATACAGGCAGTCAAGGCAGATCAATCAAATATGCAGAAAGAAACAAATTTGCAGTCACCTAAAATGGGGAGACAAAGAAGCAATGCCTGATTGAAGGAAAGGAGGAAAACCCAGAAAGAGTGCTAAATGAAATTGAGGCAAGCAATCTATCATACTTAGAGTTCAAAAGAATGGTTATAAGGATGCTCAAGGAGCTCAGTGAGAACTATAAGGAACTCTCTGGGAGCTACAAGGAACTTAGTGGCAACTACATCAGTATGAAAAAGGACATAGAAATTATGAATAAGAACCAGGAGGAAATGAAGAATACAATATCTGAAAAGAAGAATACACTTGAAGGAATTAAAAGCAGACTAGATGAAGTGCAGGATTGAATCAGTAAGCTGGAGAACAAGGTAGAAAAAAACACCCAGACAAAGCAACAAAATGAAAAAATATTCAAAAAGAACAAAGATAGTTTAAGGGAACTGCAGGACAACATGAAGTGTAATATATTTGCATCATATGGATACCAGAGGAGAAGAAAAGGAGCAAGAGATAGAAAACCTGTTGGAAAAATAATGACAGAGAATTTACCTAACTTGATGAGGGAAAAAGTCTTACAGTCTAAGAAGCACAGTGGGTCCTAGTCAAAATGAACCCCACGAAGCTCACTCTAAGACATATCATAATAAAAATGTGAAAATTTAAACACAACGAGAGAATCTTAAAGGCAGCAAGGGAAAAACAGCTAGTAACCAGGGAGCTCTGACAGGGGTATCAGGGGATTTCTTGACAGAAACATTATAAGCCAGAAAGGAATAACACAAAACATTCCAATTAATGAAAAGCAAAGGCCTGAAACCAAGACTACTCTATCCAGCATGGCTCTTGTTTAAAATGGAAGATAAAATAAGGAGCTTCCTAGACCAAAAAAAAAAAAAAAAAAAAAGGTTAACAGAGTACAATTCCATGAAACTAGCATTGCAAGAGATTCTTAAGGGGCTGCTTCAAGAAGATGAAGAAAAAGAGAGAGAGAAAAGAACATAGGTACAAAAGGAATAATGGCAACAACTACCTATCAATAATAACCTTCAATGTAAATGGGTTAAATGCTCCAATCAAAAGATGTAGGATGGCTGAATGGATAAGAAAACATGACCTGTATATATGCTGTCTAAAGGAGACCCACCTTAGAACAAAAGATCTACACAGGTGATAGTTGAAGGGATGGAAAAAACTTATTCCAAACAATTGGACATCAGAAAAAAAGAAGAGGTAGAAATACTTATGTCAGACAAAATAGACTTCAAAACAAAGACCATAACAAGAGACAAAGAAGGTCACTACATATACTTAAGGGAGTAGTCCAACAAGAAGATATAACCCTTATAAACATATATGCAACCAACATAGGAGCATCTAATATATAAGGAAAATCTTAGATGACATAAAAAAAAAAGATATCAGCCTGGCTAGTGTGGCTCAGGGGATGGAGTGCTGGCCTGTGAACCAAGGCGTTGCTGGTTCAATTAGCAGTCAGGGCACGTGCTTGGGTTGCTGGCCGGGTCCCCAGTAGGGGGCACATAAGAGGCAGCCACACACTGATGTTTCTCTCTCTTACTCCCTTCCTTCCTTTCTCTCTAAAAATAAATAAATAAAATATTTATTAAAAAAAAAGATATCAACAGCAACACAGTCATTGTAGGGGATTTTATTTTATTTTATTTTTTATTGATTATGCTATTACAGTTGTCCCATATTTCCCCCCTCCCCTCCACCCTGCATACCCCTCCCCCCCCACACTCTCCCTCTTTAGTTCATGTCCATGGGTCATACACATAATTTCTTTGACTTCTACATTTCCTATACTATTCTTAACCTCCCCCTGTCTATCTTCTACCTACCATTTATGCTTCCTATTTCCTGTACCTTTTCCCCCTCTTTCCCCACCCTCTCCCCTGATGATAACCCTCCATGTGATCTCTATTTCTGTAATTCTGTTCCTGCTCTAGTTGTTTGCTCAGTTTGTTTTTCTTTTTGTCTTAGGTTCATTTGTTAATAACTGTGGGTTTGTTGTCATTTTACTGTTCCTATTTTTGATCTTCTTTTCTTAGATAAGTCCCTTTAACATTTCATATAATAAGGACTTGGTGATGATGAACTCCTTGAACTTGACCTTATCTGGGAAGCACTTTATCTGCCCTTCCATTCTAAATAATAGCTTTGCTGGATAGAGTCATCTTGGATGTAGGTCCTTGCCTTTCATGACTTGGAATACTTCTTGCCAGCCCTTTCTTGCCTCTAAGGTTTCTTTTGAGAAATCAGCTGACAGTGTGATAAGCACTCCTTTGTAGGTTACTGTCTCCTTTTCTCTTGCTGCTTTTAAGATTCTCTCTTTATCTTTCATCTTGGGTAATGTAATTATGATGTGCCTTGGTGTGTCCCTCCCTGGGTCCAACTTCTTTGGGACTCTCTAGGCTTTCTGGACTCCCTGGAAGTCTATTTCCTTTGCCAGATTGGGGAAGTTCTTCATTATTTGTTCAAATAAGTTTTCACCTTCTTTCTGCTCCTCTTCTCCATCTGGAACCCCTATGATTCAGATGTTGGAATGTTTAAAGACATCCTGGGGGTTCCTAAGCCTCTCCTCATTTTTTTGAATTCTTGTTTCTTCATTGTGTTGTGCTTGAATGTTTCTTTCTTTCTTCTGCTCCCCACCATTGATTTGAGTCCCGTTTTTCTTCCCCTCACTGTTGGTTCCCTGAACATTTTCCTGCATTTCCCTTATTGTATCCTTCATTTGTTCATCTAATTTGTGACCAAATTCAGCCAAGTCTGTGAGCATCCTGATTACCAGTGTTTTGAACTGTGCATCTGATAGGTCGGCTATTTCTTGTCACTTAGTTGTATTTTTTCAGGAGTTTTGATCTGTTCTTTCATTTGGGCCATTTTTGTTGTCTTGGTGTGCCTGTTATGTAGTAAAGGGCAGTGCCTTAGGCTTTCACCAGGGCGGGGCAACCATGTCGCTGCATTGTGACGCTGTTTGTGGGGGCGGTCCAAGATGGAACAATGGTGGTTGCTCCACTCTCTGCCAGTTTTCAGTGACTTTCCGTACTACCCACAGTCCAATTGGGCCCCTCTGGTGCTGATTCTGGCGCTCATTCCTGGGTGGGTGGGTTTGTGCACATTCTGGACCCTGTTGGTCTCTCCAACTAACTCTCCTGTGAGGCTGGGAGTTTCTCCCACTGCTGCCACCTCAACCCCCACAGGAGTTTTTAATCAGAGGCTTTGAGGCTTTATTTCCCCGCACAGGAACTCTGGGTTGCAGAATCTGTCTCACTCTCCAGTTGTTCCTCATGGTCTATCTGCACAAGGGTGTGGGGCTGCCCGGTCCGCCACCACGCCTTGCCCCGATCCACACCCCACTGTGGGAGTCCTCTCCACCCGACTACCCATCTCTGCCCCTCCTACCAGTCTGGATGAATGTTTCTTCTTTAATTCCTTGGTTGTCGGACTTCCATACAGTTCGATTTTCTGTCAGTCTGGTTGTTTTTTGTTTTAAAATTTGTTGTTGTCCTTCTTTTGGTTGTGTGAGGAGGCACAGTGTGTCTACCTACGCCTCCATCTTGGCCGGAAGCCCATCGTAGGGGATTTTAACACCCCACTTTCAACAATGGGTAAGTCTTTCAAACAAAGAATCAACAAGGATATTGTGACCTTGAATGACACTCTAGATGAAATTGACTTCATTGATATATACAGAACATTTCAACCCAAGGAAGCAAATCTCCATTGTTTTTAAATGAACATGGAAACTTTTCAAAGATAAGCCACATGATAGAATACAAATCAAGCCTCAAAAATTCCAGAAAATTGAAATCATATCAATCAGCTTCTTGGCTCACAATGGCTTGAAACTAGAAACCAACCTCAAGGAAAAAACTCAAAAACAATGAAATACATGGAGACTGAATAACATGTTACTAAACAATGAATGAGTTAACAATGAGATCAAAGAAGAAATCAAAAAGTATCTGGAAACAAATGAAAATGAACACACAACAACCAAAATCCTAAGGGACACAGCAAAGGCAATTCTAAAAGGGAAGTTTGTAGCAATACAGGCCTACTTAAAGAAGATAGAAAAATCTCAAATAAACAACCTAACCCTACATATACCAGAACTAGAGGAACTATAACAAACAAAGCCCAGAGTGAGTAGAAGGAAGGAAATAATCAAGATCAGAACATAATTAAATGACATAGAGATTAAAAAGACAATTCAAAGTATCCATGAATCCAGGAGCTGGTTCTTTGAAAATATAAACAAAATGGACAAACTTCTAACTAAACTCATCAAGAAAAAAGAGAACAGACTCCAATAAATAACATCAGAAACTAAAGAGGAGAAGTTACAACCAATAAATATCACGGGAAATATAAAGGGTTGTAAGAAATTACTATGAATAAATATATGCCAAGAATCTAGGCAACCTGGGAAAAATGGATAAATTTCAAAACATACAATCTTTCAAAACTGAATCAAGAAGAAGCAGAAAGTCTGAATAGACAGATAACAACTAGTGAAACTGAAACAGTGGTCAAAAAACTCTTGGTACACAAAAGCCCTGGACTGAATGGCTTTACAGGAGAATTTTACAAATATTTAAAGAAGTAATTCTTATCCTTCTCAAACTATTCCAAAATATTAAAGAAGAGAAAAGACTCCCAAAGTCTTTTTATGAGGCCAGTATTATACTAACTCCAAAACCAGGTAAAGACACAACAAAGAAAGAAAACTACAGAGCAATGTCAGTGATGAACACAGATGCTAAAATCCTTAACAAGATATTGGCAAACTGCATCTGCAATACATTTAAAAGATTATACACCATGATCAAGTGGGATTCACCTCAGGGATTCAAGAATAGTACAATATTCAAAAATCAATAAAAATAATAGATCACATAAACAAAAGGAAAGACAAAAATCACACGATAATATCAATAGATGTGGAAAAAGCAATTGATAACATTTAGCACCCTCTTGTGATAAGGAAAATCAGCAAAGCAGGTACAAAGAGAGCGTACCTCAACATAATAAAGGTCATATACAAGAAATCTACTGCCAACCTCATACTCAGAGGGAATTACTAAAAGCTTTACACTTAAGATAAGGAGCAAAAACGGGTGTCTGCTTTCACCACTCTTATTCAACATCATTCTGGAAGTTCTAGCCACAACAATCAGAAAAGAAAAATAAATAAAAGGCATCCAAATTGGAAAGGTGGAAGCAGGGGTGTTATTACTCACAAATGACATGATAGTGCACATAGAAAACCCTACAGTCTCAACCAAAAAACTACTCAACCTAATAAGTAGTTTGACAAAATAGCAGGATACAAAGTCATGATTCAGAAATCAATGGTTTCTTACACATCAACAATGAACTATCAGAAAGATAAACTAGGGGAAAAAATCCCATTTACTATAGCAACAAGGAAAATAAAGTATCTAGAAATAAATTTAACAGAGGAATAAAAAGAATTGTACTTGTAAAACTATAGAATACTGAAGAAAAAAAGTGAGGGTGACACAAATAAAAGGGAAGCATATATCACGTTCATAGATTGGAAGAATTAACATCATTAAAATGTCCATACTACCCAAACCAATCTATAACTTCAACACAATTCCTATTAAAATACCAATGGCATATTTCACAGATCCAGAACAAATATTTCAAAAATTTCTATGGAAGCAAAACATACCCCAAATATCCTCAGCAATTTTGAGAAAGAAGAACAAAATAGGAGGGATCACAATACCCAATATGAAACTATATTACAAGGCCACTGTAATCAAAACAGCCTGGCACTGGCATAAGAACACACATAGATCAATGGAACAGAATAGAGAGCCCAGAAATAAACTCATGTCTCTATGGTGAATTAATATTTGACAAAGAGGAATTAATATTCTAGTAAAAGTAGCCTCATCACTAAATGGTGTTGGGAGAACTGGACTCTTACGTGCAAAAAAAAATAAAACTAGACCACCAACTTATACCATACACTAGAATAAACTCAAAATGGATAAAATACTTAAATATAAGTCATGACAACAGAAAAGTCCTAGAGGAAAACACAGGCAGTAAAATTTCAGATATCCCACATGGCAGTATTTTTGCTGATATATCCTAGAGCAAGGGAAATAAAGGAAAAAATAAACAAATGGGACTACGTCAAATTAAAAAGTTTCCACATGGCAAAAGAAACCATCATCAAAATGAAAAGGAAACCAACCATATGGGAAAACATATTTGCCAATGATACATTAAATAAGGATTTAAACTATAAACTATAATATAAACTATATAAAGAACTCTTATGACTCAACACCAGGAATACAAACAATCCAATTTAAAAATGGGCAAAGGACCTGAACAGACACTTCTCTAAGGAGGATATACAAATGGCCCATAGACATATGTAAAGAAGCTCAACATCACTAGACATCAGAAATGCAAATTAAAACCACCAGGAGATATCACCTCACACCTGTCAGAATGGTCATCATTAATGTAAAAACAACAAGTTCTGGAAAAGATGTTGAGAAAAGAGAACCCTAGACCACTATTGGTGGGAATGTAGACTGGTGCGGCCATTGGGGAAAACAGTATGAAATTTCCTCAGAAAATTATAAATGGAACTGCCTTTTGACACAGCAATTCCACTTCTGGGAATAATCCCTAAGAATCCTGAATCACCAATTCAAAAGAATGTAAGCAACCTTATATTCACAGCAGAGCTATTTTCAATAGCCAAGTGCTGGAAGCAACCTAATCACCCATGAGTAAATAAGTGTATCAAAAAACTATGGTACATTCACACAATGGAATACTATGCAGCAGGAAGAAAGAAGGAACTCCTACCTTTTGCAGCAGCATGGATAGAGTTGGAGAACATTTTGCTAAGTGAAATAAGCCAGTTGGTGACAGACAAATACCATATGATCTCACCTATAAAAGGAATCTAATTAACAAAATAAACTAATGAGAAAATAGTACCAGAAGCATGGAAACATGGAACAGACTGAGAGTAACCAAAGTGGATGAGGGAGATGGATAATGGTGGAAAGAAGGGACTAGTCAAAGGACATGCATAAATGACCCATGGACATGGGCAAAAGTGTGAGGAAAGACTGTGGGAGTGGGTGTGAGCTGCATGGAGGAGGGGAAAAATTGGAACAACTGTAATAGAATAATAATTACAAAATTTAAAAAAGAAACAGAAAAAAAATCCATGAAGTTTATTTCCTACCCTATGGCCTTCATGCTTACTCTACCTCTTCCAGAATTGGCTTCCCATAGGTGTACTCAGGGTGCATCTTAACATTTCTTCTTCAGCTACCACCCCACTTCTCTGTTCATCTTTAATGGAATATTTTTGAAGAGGTATATGTGATATCAAAATTTTGATTTCTGCTCCAGTGCTGCTTTGTCCCCACAAGTCTGCTCCACTGCAGGCAGGGTTGCCACCTCACTCATCCTGTTATCTGAGTCCAACACTCAGGAGCTCACATTGCTGCCTGGGCTTTCTCATACAGTGCCTGTGGTGATAGTATCCATGTTGTGATCATGCTTGAACCACCAATGGCTTCTATTCCTTCTAGAATAGAATCCAGACCCCAAACCATGACCCATAATATAGTCCTTACCACTTCCTGATCTGCCCTCATTCACCCCATTTTCACTTACCTTTGGAATTCCTGCAGTGCAAAGCTTGTTTTCTACCCCAGAACCTTTGCAGTGACTATTTCTTCCTGGGTGGCCTTCCTTGTGTCTTCTCAAGTGCACATCTCACATCATTCAACATGCTCCCTCAGAAAAGTCTTCCCTCATCTGAAAACTTCACGTTCTTCCTGCACTCACACCCCCTGACCACAACCAGCTCATGTTATTCATATTACTTTTCAGGATCTGAAATGATTTATTTATTCTCTTGATTGTTGTCTGTCTGTCCTTCTGGAAGTGTAAACTTCCCAGTCAGGAGTTTCACCTGCCTTAGTAATCACCTAACCCCCACACCTAGCAGTTAATAAGTACTAGCTGGTTTTCAGCTATAAGTGAGGGAACTGATGAACACCTGGGATTCCAGGTGCATATTTGCTTCTTCCTATTTCAGGGTATGGCCCACCATCAACTTCCTGCATCTAGAGCTTAGGGATGTTGTAACCATTCTGCAGATAGAGAAGAACTAATAAACTTCTGTTTTTCCTACATCCTTACACTTTTCTTACCTATAACTTTTTTAACTAGTGGTTTGCACACTTTTTTTTAGATCTAAATAAGCATGTGTAGGATCTTTTGGGAAGTACTTGTTCAGAGCTACAATCTGGGGGAACTATGTCAGGAGCATCCTACAGGGAGGTCAACATCCCTTAGAGCACTCTGAAGGCTTCCGTAGGCCAAGATCCTGCCTCATTACCTGATCACAGGCCCCAGCCCCACCCCCACACAGTCTCTAAGTTGTTATGGAATTGTCATCAATTTAATGAAATATTAAGGACAGATGCAACATCTACTAAATGACCCACACTGAGGCAGCTACTTGAAGAGTTTCAGCACTTAAGACATCTGTGGATCTTTTGAGTAGAAAAATAAAATATTTTCATGTTATCAGAATGAAAAGGGTGGATCCCCCCAAAATATGTCCTAGGAGCTGAATAATTTCCCCCCTGTTGTGATAAAAAGAATGATGATAGCAGGGAGCTCTTCTTTCCCAGTGTGTGGTTTGGGGTACCCTACGATATTCTGATATCTTTTGTCATTTTTATTTTTGTTGCAAGGCTATCTACTTTTCACTTGAGGAAATATCGAAAACAGGAGTACTTGCTGCTTTGTCAGTTCTTTTTTGGTAAGGATTTTTACTTGTGATTTTTATATTAAAAAAAAAGAAGTTTCTTACAACATTTAGGAAATATCACTTTACACTTTCAATTTGCTGAAATGTAGCTTTCACTTTCATGGTTCAGTTTCACAGGCCCTGAGGTTCCCTTTCCTGGAACTGAATCTGTCACCCAGATGGCTGGCATCAGCACTCTCGCAGGGCTCATCTCTGTGTCATCCAGAGGTGGCCAGCTGCTTGGCTTGTCGATTGCTCACAACCATAAGAAAATAATTTTGTGTGTGTGCTTTTTCTACTCTCCAAGTTGCCATTTCATTTCTGTAAATGCAACAAAAGAAAAAACATTACAGTGACATGATGAACTTCAGGGACAGTATTTTTCAATTTGGAAATTTATATTTTATTTCTAATAGGTTGTTTTCTTTCTTTAGTTAGCTCCTCCCAGCCCCCAAAGCATGTAATACTTACACTCAGGTACATGCAGGGTGCCCAGAGCCCAGTGAGCTCTGTGGGTGGGTAGATGCGCAGAGGTGGTATATGCTGGGGACACATCAGGGCCTGGAATTAGAGAGACCTTGGCCTCAGATCTGCTGCCAAATGACTTATTCACTGACTCATAGCTTTTCCAGCAATAGTATGGAAGTAAGCCATAGTGTCTATCACAGGGTTTAGGGACAATTAAATAAAACATGTGATTCATTAGGCATAGCTCTTGGCACAGAATAGGTGCTCAGTGAATATGAGACACAAGTCCTCTCACTCCAGGAGAGCTGATCATGCTGGGGGTGAAAATGGGTGCTTACTAGGTGGGGGACCTCACTGTGTCTGGTGGAGGCTAGCTTTTCCACAGTGTAATGGTGTGGATTTGAACACTCTGGGCTTCTTTTTCTAAAGCCTCCAGGGTTTGGACAAGGCATTGCATTTGCAGAAGTGATTCTAGCAGGCCTGGCCCAGTGTGCAGGATGCTGGGAGGGAGCAAGGACATCAGCAGATTGCTGGTTGGGAGGCTACCATATGCCTGAGGTCCTGCTCCTCACACTTTATCTCCCCTGCTAGGAAAGCAGTGCATCTGAGGTGGGTGGGTAATAGGTGTTTCTGGGGACAGTCAATCCAGGACTCTGAATGACTAGCTCTTCCAGGAGCTGTTAAGGTACAAAGGCATGGTCATAAAAGTTGATAGAGATGGGTTAACGCTGACATAGGACAGGACAGAGGACCAAATAGTGGTAGGGAAGGAAGAACTGGGGACAGGGCTTCAAGTTCTCATTCTGATGACAGGCAGGGCATGTGGTAGAGTGCTGGGTCTAGTGAACAACTGGGTGGCCACCTGCCTGCCTGGCATCTGTGGCTGGCCTGTGGTCTGGTCTTTGGGTTCTTCAACTTCCCTGCTGATCCTTGACCCTAACACACACGTCTAGCACCCAAGACATGCAGACTGCCTGATGTCTCTCAGGCATCACTGATGAGCCCCAGGCTGTTCCACAGTGCCAGATGCAGTCCTTGAAAGGACCCTTCATGCAGGACTTGCCTCATGGGGGGTCTAAAATATTTTCCCCTGGCTGGTTTTTGGGCCAACTGTACCCACTTCTAACTGACGTTTCTGGCAAAGGAATTCTGGAAGCCTCTGGACATTATTAGCCCTCAGAATGAGAACCACTAGGCCCAAATATGAGTTATTACTTGAATTTGTAAGCTTGTTTTTGAGGCCTTGGGACCCCTGTCCAGATGGCCCAGCTTCAGGGGCTTAGACAGTTCCAGGTTTGGCAGGAAGCTGAAGCTTATACTCTCCACTCATCCCCTGATATGAAGTGATACAGAAGCTAGCGGTTATTTTAGGACTGCTGCGTAAGGCAAGCCATGGGAACAGATTTTGGAGGTAAGCAGGAATGGTTCAGACTTCAGCTTTTCCAAGAGTTTATGTCCTTGGCAAAATCTCTATCTCTCTGAGCTTCAGTCTCCTTTTTTGTAACCTGAAAATAGAACATAAGTCATAAGGAAGACCTAGCACTCACCTAGAACAATGCTGGCCAAAAATTCATCCTCAGTAAATCAAAGCTAAAATGATAATTACTGTAGATATCAAAGGCACAGAAATCAATCACATTTATTAATTTGAGTTTAACAAACTAAAGTAATAATAATAGTTCAGTCACTGTTCTGCTTACCAAACCCCAGCCAGCACACCCTCTTCCTTTTACAACCCATTATGTCTCAGGTCCCTCAATGAAGTGTTTACCATCCTGGAGGTGTGGATTATCTTGCTTACTGAGCCTTTGCT
>VMDR010010128.1:0-31605 GCA_007922815.1 Macrotus californicus | reverse complement strand
CTGGAGGATTTTCTGCCTTTAAAGAAAGCCATCCTTCCCACAAATCTAGTCCATATAATTCACTTAATGTTTCACTTCATAAAGCACTCTCATCAAGCTAACTTGAAGTTTCATTTCAATTACAAATCTAACAGGTGATTTATTATAGTCCAAGCCATTCTGAGCAATAACACAATTTATATCAGGTAAGATGTGTGAGCATTTAAAGCCTTTAAAATCAATCACTAATATCTAATTTTTCTTAATCAAAAGATGCTCAAAAGTTTAAAAATAAAACTGAGTAGTCTCTAGTAATTGAGCTCCAAAAGCTCATGACTAGCGTGGCTTGCAGGCTTTCCATCTGACCGTTTCCCCCTCGGTAGCCTGGTCACTCCGCCCAGCCCTCTCAGTGAATGGCATGCATTCCAGCCAAAGAGAACACCCTTCTGTTCTCTAAGCTCCTCTTCTCCTCAGCCTTGACCCCAAGCTTCTCCACAGACTTCCCCTCTAGCTTCCTGACTCTCCTCTCTTAGCACATCCTCATTGGGCAACTGCCACCTGTCCCATTCAGCTGTTGCTTCTCATAGGACACCTTTCCTAACCCTCAGGTCTGCAGGTAAGCATCTTCCCTCTGCCCCTACAGTCTCTGGTTTTCCTCTCTAACAGCCTAGAGGAAGGGATACCTTCCTTCATGTCAAATCCTGCAGGAATGTGGTTCGTAACTTGTTACCACCTTTCGCCAGCCACCTTCAGACCACAGCAAAAAAGACAGACGGCTGGGAAAAATACTTCTACCAAGGGGAAATCATTACAAAGCTATTTCCAAATACAACAAGAAGCTTATCTGAGAAAAACAGCAATATACCTTCCACATACTGGCACTTAATATCACTAAAGGTAAAACTAAAAAACCAAGGTCATTCAAAAATTTACCCAGAACTTAACTAAAGAAATAAGTTTTCTTTAGACCAAAGACCCGAAGATATCCCGTATTACGTAATGGATAGCCCACCTTCTATTTCTTTTCATTGCCTCCCAGTCTTCTTTGCTGGAAGCTCGTTATTTACGTAAGGAGGTTACATTTACATCTTACCAAGGTTTTGCATCGACCTACGGAAACCCGACTACATAAAACAATGGAGAAAAACACACCTCCAGAGAAGAGTCCCCTCTGCCACTTGTGAGCCCTCTAGGACACAACCAAAAACATACGCAGCAATTCTGATTCACAGCGCTTCTCTAATTCATGTAACCTGGAAGCACATGTATCAACCTCTGTTTAAAGGAAACAGTTAACTAACTAACCTGTTAACTAACAGTTTAACTAACCTGTTAAAAAGAGTTTCAGTATTTAATTCAAATTTAAATTCCCCTCACGCCATTTCAGTCTTTTTCACTGAACTTTGTTCACAACATTTTCTCATTTGTCTTTATTAGTTCTTGTTCTGCACATTTGTGAAGTAGCTTAGTGTTTACAGGGTACTTATATTTATCACCTGGTCCATTTCTTCATGTACCTCATCCTGCATTCATGTACCAAGTATTAATGAGACACCCACTATATACCAGGAAATGGCATTTGCCCTTTTTAAAACATATTAACAGATTTTATTTTTAGAGCAATTTTAGATTTACAGAAGCACTGAATGAATGGAAAGTAGAGAGTGCCCATATACCTCCTCCAGTTACCCCTATTACCATCTTGCATTCATGTGTCGTATTTGTGACAATTGAGCCAGTACCGATACATTACAATGAACTGAAGTCCACACGTCAGGGTTCACTCTTTATATTGCATAGTTTTGTGGGTTTTGACAGACGCATGTCATGTACCCACAACTACATCACAGAGAATAGCTTCACGATGGAAACATTCTCTGTTTCACCTGTCCTTCCCTCCTGCTCTCCTGCACTTCCCCCCAAACCCTTGGAAATCACTGGTGTTTTTATCATCGCTCTAGTTTCGTCTTTCCTCATCATATAGTTGGAATCATACAACATGTAACCTTTTCAGATTGGTTTATTTCACTTAGCAATAAGCATTTACGCTTTCTCCACTGCTTTCGTCACTTGATAGCTCCTCTCTTTTTAACCCTGAATAATATTCCATTGTCTGGAAGTACCAGTTTGACCATTCACTCACTGAAGGACATCTTGTTGGCTTCCATGTCTTGGCAACTATGAATAAAGCTGCTATAAATATTAAGATGCCAGGTTTCACATGGGCATCAGTTTCCAACTCATTGTGGTAAACACCAAGGAGTGGAGAATTTTTTAAATAACAAAACTATAACACACCTAATTTTTTAAAATTATCTGATTTAATAGGCCTCTCTCTCTCTCTCTCTTTCCCTTGCATTTAGTAATGACTATTTAGGTAACTAAATATGCATGTTTCTAGTCGGCCTTGTCTCCTCAAAAGTACGTCCATTATCCAGGATAAAGTAGGGAGCAGATTCATTTCACACGTGCACACAATTTTTGTTAGACCAAAAAATCAGCCACCACCTCTACAGAGGAGATATACACAGCCTTAAAAGCAAAGCACACCAAAAATTAAATGGATTATTCGTAAATGTGCACTGGCTTCATCTTTTTCCACTGACAACCCTAACCCAAATTCAGTCAACAATGTTTATTAAGTATCTACTATGGGCAAGCCACTAGTTAGCTGCAAACAGGTTTCCAATTCCTACTGCACAATGATTTGAGTGTTCAAAATTCTGTCTGTATCAATGACACACAATGTTCTCCTTAAAAGAAATTTCCATGAAGGCAGAAGCAGTCAGTCATAACACCAAGATGGTAACTGTATCACAGCCCTGTAAAGTCCTCTTCCCCATCTTCCTGGGATCCATCTTGATTTCTCTTAAAACCAAAATCAACCAGATATTTTTTACCAAGTCACAATTTGAACCTGCCAATACACAAAAATGCATTTTTTAAATATGGAGAGAGACTCACTTTTTAATTCTTACATGGCACCAAACAAAAAATGAGTAAGTAAAAGCCATTACTGCAAAATTAACAACAGTTCTTTTATCTATGACATTACAATTCAGTATTTGGGAATAAAATTAACACTGTATTCATTTTATCTTATACAATTTAAAAAAGCTAGTGGTGGGTAGAAAATGGACACAACTGTACTTGAACAACAATAAAAAATGTGAAGAAAATAAATAAAAAGCACTATCAGCTTCTAATGAGGTAAGCATCTTTATATGGTTTACAAATTATTTTCTTTGTAATCTCTGTCATTTGTCACCCTTCTGCTGTCACCTCATGACTGCAAATCTTGCCCCTGGCGAGCCCTCAGAATTAGGTCCGTTAGCTGTCCAATGAGAACCCTCGCGTCCTTCACGGAGCTCCCTTTGCCACGCTCCCACCTGCTGTAGTTTAGAAATAGCGCCTGCTCAGAAAAGGACCTCTCTGCACTGACCTCAGGAATCTTGCACTGCGTGCTTTCTGAGTCTCTCGCTCACTCTCATACATACATGTATGTGTGTATGTATACGGAAAACAGATCATGGACACAATGCAAGTGGGATAGCAGCTTCATTAAGCCCCGAGAACCTGAAGGCCAACCAGGCCTACCCACATGTCTGATTTGCGTTATCAATGTTGTAAGCAGGATTTGTGTAAGGCAGCCCCAGTTTTTGCCTGTGGTACTTTCATCTTCAAAGCATCCTGACACAGAAAATAAATTATGCAGGCACATGGTCATAAGCACCCCCTCTCTGTACCCATTCACATTACATATCTCCTACTTCCTCTTTACACAACCACCCCTGTGAACACCTAGGCCCTTCATGCTACTGATTATCAAAACCTCCAGAGCTCTGATTATAAGAATTCTACAACCACTGTTTTTCATAACACACTACATTCTATGCAGGACTGTTTCTAAATATGAGAGGTTTGTTTTATGAAAAATGAGTGATTTCCCAATAGAGCATTTTTCCAAACAAAAAATGCAATTAAAATGTCTTGCATCAGACTTAGGAGCTGAACTATCTTCTGGAATAAAATAATCTCAAGCCAAGCACCTTTCTCACTAAAAAAAAAATGTGTTCGATGTTCTCAATTCAAAATAGAAATTGTTGTACAGAATCCAATATTAATAGTAATGATTGAACCTAGAATTCAAGTCAATTAAAAACAAAGAAAGCCTGGCCACTAAACACACAATTCAATTTCCTTTTATAGATGACAAGGCCAAAACAAAACAAAAAAATGTGTTCCAGGATCAGAGGGAGGGAGGGATGAGTAAGAACAAAGTAGGAAGTGAGTTTGGGGTAGTTTGATTAAGGGTATGAGGAATGACATTTAAAGAGCAGAATAAAGTACGGGCAACGGCACTTTAGGAAGGCCTAGAGGGGTAGGCAGAGAGAGAGCCAGTGAGCGATGACCAGCACCATCAGATGACCATGCTGCCTTTGCATGAACTGCGAAGAATCATCATCGGTAAGGAGTGAGGAAATGCATTCCTGTGACTTGAGTGTGATGACTGCGAAAGGGTTAGCACTGTATATAGCTTGTTTTGTGTCTGAATTAGTCTGGCCCAGCAGAAGATAACTTGCAGAGTCATAAACCAGCTTCGACTGTGCTCAGTTTGAAACCTGATTGAAACCAGCTGGGCCAATGACATCACCACAGGCTTTTTACTATAAAAAGGGCGAGCTCTGTGAGGTCAGGAAGCAGGACTAAGCTCGACGAACAGAAGCCAAGCTGGAAGAGGAGAGAGCCAAGTGAAGTTCAGAGGAGGGGAAATTTATCCCAAGAAGCAGCTAGGATGAGCAATTTGCTCAGAGACAGCTGCAGAAGATGAAGACACAGTGGAAACTTTCCTTTAGAATAAGAGGCTGCTCTCTCTCTCCCAAACACATAAGTTAGCTAAAGTTAAGCCTCAGAGGAGAAGCTGCTTTAAGTTCTTTCAGATTTTCCATTCTCAGAACTGAATTAAACCACAGCATCACTACAGTAATGGAGATCATGTAGGTGTTTGCAACACGTGGATTAATTGAGCACCTACTATAGATCAGGCACTGTTCTGGGAACTGGGAATATGTTAGTGAATAAAATGGACAAATGTAGCTGCCTTACAGAGCATATATTCTTGAAATGAAACACAGTAAACAGACAAAAACCCAGTAAGTCAAATAAGCAATACAGACAAAATCAAGAAGAGAAAGTAGTTGGTTGGAAAGTGGTGATATCTGAGCAAAGACTTAAGGAGGTGGGGACACAAACTCGGTGTGTGTCTGGGAGAAAAGCACAGCAGACAAAGGGAAGAGCGAGTGTGAAGGCCTTGAGCTGGGAGCACGTGTTCTGTGTTGGAAGAACTTCCATAACCTCACTTTAATTTCATATAAGAAAATAATAATCTCTCTTCTCAGTGAAAATGTTTCACTGAACGTCACAGATGCAGGTTTGCCAGTTATCAAGGGTTTCCCTTCCTGTACTGGGTTCCCATGTCCCAAATGACAGAGCAGATTAAGGGAAGCCGGAAGAGAAAAATTTGCATTCAATACACACTCCATTAGATGTTAGCCTGTAAATACATCTGTGTGGGACTTTTCAGGTCTACAAAAATTAATCTTTAATTCTGATAGCCCTCGAACCCACACCATTTCCTGGGAAGTTAGTCCAGACAACAAGAATATGTTCTTATCTTCTCATCTATGACATGTTTAAAAGTGATCTGCAGTTATTCGGTATGAGCAGAGATAATCCCACTACCAAGAAACCATTTAAATCTGGCGTAACTGCTAAAACCTGCTTAGAAGGCGGGTGCTTCTGAAAGTCTGAGCACTGGTAACCACTCCACACCCACCGCCAGCAGAGCCCCAGCCCGGTGTTGACAGCAGCTTTTCTCCCTCTCCTCTCTGAGAGAACCGGAAGAGCGAAGAGTAGGATGGGAGGAATGTCATGGCCAGACCTCACCGGGATTCAGCTGCAGAGCTCAGTCTAGGAGCTGTGTGTCCAGACCTCTTCCCGGATGACTGCTTCAAGCTGGTACCCACATGTGGGAATCAGGCCCTGGATTCCCCACGCTCTATTTGAAATGGGAGGGTGTGCAGCACATTCTCTCAAACTGATTGACCTCTGGTCCTGCCCTCCCAAGTGGAGCCAGTGTCTGGTCACACTCCCTCTGGATTCTTCTCTGCAAACCCTCAGACCTCCTCTGATCCATTTGTGGATTTGAACCCCAAATGATTCCACTGGCAAGAGATGTCCATGGACTGCTATTGGGATAATTCCACATAATGGATGTGGGAGCTTAGTGCCTTAGTAAGCTTCCCTTCCTGAGCTTCCTGAGGTGCAGGGAGCAAAGCAGCACCCCCACCCCCAACTACAGAAACATGGTTGACCTCCCCAGAGGACAACCTGTTCCCAGGGAAGCCCTCCACACATTTATCACGGTATTTAAACAGCTATTTCAATCCTAACTTTCATAAAAGGAACAGTCATCCTGGATGGGTGCCTCTCCTTTCTACTTGTTTTTGACTTCACGGGGTCAAGATTTTTCAGTTGAAATACATTAAGAAGAGTCGATTGTGTAAGTTCACATGACACAAATATCACAATCTCAATCAAAACTTCATGTTGCACAAAAACTCAAAAAAAGCAAAACAAAAAGCTTAAAAATCAAAACTTGCACTACCCCGGCTTCTCACAAATTTTTACCATTATCATTTTACCAAAAATAAGTAATAATTTTCAGAAAAGTTGTGAAATTCTAAAGTATGGTTTTTAATTTAACATTTAACAGGTCAATACCATAGGTTCAGATAACAGCTATTTCTGTGCCTTGAGACACATAACACCTAAGCCTCGGTTTCCGCACCCGGAAGGGAGCACTGGCTGATATACTCCTGTTGTTGCCTTTAACTGTGACGTTCTACAACTTCCTTCCACACGAGGTCAGTAGGCTTTATCAGCATATTGTAGAACTACGTTAATTTGTAATGAAAAGGTAAATAGGCTCAATATGAGTGAACTAACCAAAGTAAGAGTATTTTCAATTTAGGAAATCAATGATGGACAAGAACAAGGATTGTAAGTAATGTGGCGGACAATTCTGAGGATCTCTACCTGGCTCCCACTTCCTTCCCTCCAGAGAACTGCCCTCAGCACCCCTACACGTGCACTGACTCTTTGGCCCAACCTGTAGCTGACTGATTTGTGTCCTCTGGGAGTAGACACTGGACCCAAGCAAGCTGAGGTGACCAGACTGTCTCTCCCTGGAAGTTGTCATTCTGATATAATAAACCCAGGCTGGGCACCACCAGTGTCCGAGTCGTGGTAGCAGCAATCCTAAAGAGGCCACCACTCCTGTTTCTGAAGACCCCAGAGCAACCCTCAGACCCCAGGGCCACCACGGCTCCTACCTACCCTACTTGATACCGATGGCTGTTATTCCCAGGATTCCTTTAAATACTTAAATTTTGAAGTTTAAAAGAATTAAAACTAAACAAAAGTAAAAGTCAATTCCTTAGTTGAACTCGCCACATGTCAAGCATCAAATAATCACATATGGCTGCTGGCCACCACCCTGGACAGCCCAGATGCAGAGGACGTTTGCATCATCAAAGAGAGTCCTACTGAGTGATGCTGCCCCAGATCCCCTGATAACTTCCACTTTTCTTAAGCTGCCAGGATCAGGATTTGCTTTGTTTTATGGGCATGTGTTCGCTTTTTATTTGTTTCATACTTGCACCTACAAGAGTCTCCCGTAAATGATTTCTGGGTACTCCTGATGGTCCTACGCCTTGGAGTTAATGTCTCCTCAAAATGTAGTTTACTAACATCACTCCTAGACTCCTCCTGGTCATGGAATCACGTTATTGAAGAACTTGGAAAAACCTTTCCACAAATCTAATTCGATTTCCTGTTTTTTTACGCATGAAGCAATTAAAACCCAGAAAGTTTGTAACTTGCTTTTGCTTCTGAACAGCACTTAAGTTTGGTGTAACAGGTCATTTTAAAGAAGATAAATGCAACACCAACTGAACTGAAATACACACCATAACTCTGCAAATCTCATGGTCACACAAGTGACCCAGCATGGAGTTTAAATGTGTGTGTACTCGCCAAGCTGTTACTACACCAGCTCCTTCCCACTCCCCACCCCCACCCCTCTTTCCTATTTACTCTGTAAGGTGCATTCGCCATGGTTACCATTGTTTTCCATGTCATAGCTCCCATATCTAAAAGGCACAGAAGACAGTCTGTACTCTCAGACCAGGGAGCAAATACATTTTTTATTGTGATTTTTATTTTTCACTAGAACCTTTATGTTCCAACCTGCCACATGATTAGTCATCTGTACAGATTGAAATCTGGATAGCTGAAGATGTTTTTATTTGGTTGCTTTTAAACAAACAGTAACCAAACATAATTGAAAATATGTGGATACAAAATGTCATACCTATGCATCCATAGATTTAAACTTGCTAAAGCAAGTTCTCAAGGCATCTTCATAAAGCAGCTTGTTCTCTCTACCCTGTCTCCCCAAAAATCTCTAAAACACAATCTAAACACTAACTGCAGACCAGGATTCTGAAGCTCCACCGTACTCAATATCTCCCAGCTCACTGCAGTGAAACCCACAATTGCCTATCCAACAGAGGGAATTTACACATTGCTTTCAGGTAAATGTAGAATTCAATATTCATGCAATGTTAATTCTGACATAAAGGACTATTTCTAAACAATTCTTATACTTACTTGCTTTCCTGAGGTAAAGTGCTGTCCAGTGTTAGAGGAGTTTGTGACCTCCAAACCATCCTTTTCATTAAAGATAAACTACTAATAGGTTTTCCCCAATACAGATTTGCATCTAACATGACCAATCTATAAAGAAATGGAGTAAAATGGTTATGACCCAGACATATATATCATTACAGACCCGTATTTTTCTATGGCTTTTTCTTCTTAAGAGTAAATAAGCAAAGGTTTCCCTGTGCTCTTATCACATCACATAAACCAGTGTTCCAAATCATCTGAAACAATGATACACATTTCAGAGAATTAACGGAGACTATTTTCTTTTCCCTTCCCTTTCAAGCACCACACACACCACAGACACACACACATATTTCACATAGTTTCTAACACATATGGGTGTTGGCCATTCCTATCTCAAGGAAACACCTCTCCCCAAGCTCATAAAGCATGACCCACAAAGTCAACAAGGGGAGGTCCTGAACCTCGTGGCACTGAGCTGAATCATGCCAGTCTTCAACAGCGGTGTCAGTGACGGAAAAGCAGTCCAGGGGGCACAGACCAAAAACTTGCCTTCTTTCATCACAGGTTTCCACAGACAATTTGTACCCCCCCAACCCCCGCATAAAACAAGCCCCGATGGGGTAGGTCAGTTGGTTGGTGTGACGGCCCAATCAATACACCAGGTTGTGGGTTCTACCAACCAATGAATGCACCAGTGAGCAGAACAACAAACTGATGCTTCTCTTTCTCCCCCTTCCTCTTTCTAAAATATCGATTTAAAAAAATCAATTAAAAAACCCAGCCTACATTCCAACATTGAAATTGTACAGCAAAACCTTACATTCTTCAGGGAAAATGTGGTGAAGCCGGTGAGTACACCTGAAAGTAACAGAGACACAAACGCCAGCCACAATCTGGCACAGCTCGCCTCAGACACGGGCTCCTCTGAAACACCTGCACACACTGTGGAGGGGACCACAGATTAGTTAGGTCGTAAAGTCTGCACCTGGAACCATTTAGAAAAATCACAGTTTCTTGTGAATGGAAGTTATGGAGCTATTTTAATAAAAGTCGAATGACTGATTAAAAAGAAAAACTTCTTTACACAGCTGACCGGTCTTTATAATCAAACTCTTAGCATCTATGGGCCTTACCTTCACTTAGAAATGGAACCCTAAATACTATTACAGGCCACTCTCTCTGTGTCAGAAATTCGTCCTCAGCTCATGTTAACCGCTACTCCGATACTGATTAGTTACACTAAAGCCAGAAAGACTTAGGTGTAAGAGATTCGGCATCAGCAGCCCCAGCTGGTTATGACAGGACAGAAGAATCTGGAGACCCACAAAAGGAACCTGGCGCTTCAACAAGGTCTGAGTAAGTGGGTCAGCTGTCACCTGTGACAGGGGTCGCCCTCCCGAAGGAGAGTGCATTAGCTGCAGCAGCCCAGGATCAGTTTTCAACAGCTGGGACTTGAACCTTTTGGCTTTTAAAAGTCGTTGGCAAATTTTTTGTTCGAGTGGAAAACATATTTTCCCCCCAGGTTTGAGGCTGTACACAGGGGAAAAATGTATGTGTGTATAATATCGATATACCTTTTCTCTTCAAATAAGGGGCAAAAAGGACTTTAAGGCTGTGCTTACTAAATTACATTTAATAGTTAAAGATTAAATTAAAAGGTCACTCTCAAATCTGTATTTCATTTCTCAAACCCAGCAACAGCAGGGAAAAAAAATAACTACTAACAGAAATATCTTTGCTAATTTATCTTGTTTTAGCAAAGTTTAAAACTTTTGGAATGGTCATCAGCTTTACATCTTTGATTAGTTTACACATCTTTAAATGCACACATTTAAACATCAGAAACACAACTGAGAAATGGCACTTGTTTTTCTACACGCCTGTTAATGTATCCATCTAGTACCGCACCACCAAAAGAAAGAGGGATCAGAGTTTTTAGGAAGAACTGATGTTGACCTCTTCTTGACAGAGATCTTGTTTTGAAAATATCCAGCATGGAAACACAAGGTTCTAATCAAAACAGTGGCAAAGCACTTTTGCTCAGATATGCGGTCCAGCTCGCACTGGCAGGGTATGAAGCTCAGGTGCCCTGGGCCGCTGCCTACACAAGTGTACACAGTCTTCTGCTTAAAGGACTCACCATCACTCTGCGTCCAGAGCAAGGAGAGTGCTCACCACTTCAATTAGCACGTGCACATATTTTTTTTTTCCTTCTAAAATATGTGGACCACGTGGTATAAAAAGGAAACGTAACAGTAGCTAGTTGTCTATTGTCTCCCCCGCCCTCTGTATAAGCTGATGTGGGGAAAATGGCTAAATGTGTTTTACAGTAAATCTATCCAAAGACAAACGTTAAGCTAATTTTGCTAATCGATGGTTGGTGACAAGTTCCGTGCAATCTCAAAAAATGCAAATGATGACAGTTTCTAACAGCCCAGCCAAGGCCGCTGTGCACCTTCTCCCCTCCTTGCTGGGACGTGTGAAATCAAACAGGTTGAGGAGATGGTCACCTTCAAGAAAGCCCTTTGCCCTGCCAGGCTGAAGTCACGCCAGCAACCAAAGTAGAATCCGTTACAAAAATAGGAGTCTCAGGAATCCAGGGAAAGCAAAGCACGTTGTGCAGCCAACAGTTCACTCGGCCAACAACATGAAAGAGGTGACAGAAACTTCAGGCTCTGTCTGAAGGAGCTACAGAATTAACCTCTCCTACCATGTTAATCAGTTAAATTAACAAATCACTAAAATCGCCACATGTTAGGCTGAAAAACCACAAGCAGATTATTTGGTGTTGCAGAGTCACAGGTAAAAGATATTAATCATCTAGGTTTTTACCTGTCTCAGTTTACACACAAAAGCCATTTATTTTACTGAGGTAAAAAAAAAAAATGGGTACCTACCCACCACCCTCAAAAAACTGCAAGGTGCAATACAGAATACCAAAATTAATTACTCTTGTTATTACTCTTATCTTAATTCTCAGTCACCCTAAGGTCTAACAAACTCACAGATGACAATATTTTTTTAAAAAAAGAAAGGAATTGGAGCTGCTACCAAAAGCAGAAATAAAGTTAAGGGGTTTACAGGAGTCTAAAGTATGTTGGTTACAAAGGCATGATGATGTCTGTGAGGTAGTAAAAATATTATTTGTATATTTAAAAAAATAAAGGAAGCAGCTGTCTAAACATTTTCGCTTTTTTCCCCCAAAAATGTTTACACACTGCTCTGAGGATAGAAATAATCCAAGCTGAGTCACTGCTTTAACCCATTAGAAGGCACATGCACAATCACAAAGGCCTGCCTCGGGTCCCTTTCTCCTTCCGCTTTTTGATTTGAGGCACTTCCTCCCAACTTAGCTGCAAGAAGGAAATCCTGAAAGTGAGGGTCATAACCAAGTATCTGTCACTCCCCAAATGTGCCTGATAAGAGAAAAAAAAAAATTCTTACTTGCTTGCTGGTTTCAATTGAAAAAAAAAGACCCGAGAATGCTGTCTTTATAAACCACCATTATAAATTTAATGCCAACCCAATTTTACTAAATATGTGTGTGTGTGTATACATATATATAGAAAAACTTATACACAGAAAAACATATAGATTAAATTACAACAAAAATAGCTCCAATCTAGAATATGCACTTTTGCATATTTCCTTCATCTTTTTGTGTCAGACTATATACTAATCACATAATTACAATCATGCTCCCTTATAGTTTTCTAGTATGCATCTTTACTCATCATAAGCCTTTCAACACGCCCACATATTTGTAGTTATAATTTCATTAAGAATTCCATAATATTCCACAAACCTAATAAACTATTCACTTGCTGAACTGTTCTCCCACCCTGCCTTCTTACAGCACAGGTTTAGGTACAGTCACTCTCATTTGGGACGGTCGTGCCTTCCAGTGCCTGCAGTCAGCCCCCTCATGGAACACACTCTCCCACTGTAGCCATACTTGCCATGAGCAACTTCACGTAATACAGCTCCCTTTCTCAGTTGGATAATTTCTTCCTGATGAGTCAATGGTTGTAAACAGTTTTTTAGCAATTTTAATGTCTCATTGCTTTAAAAAATGTTTATACCCATTTATAATATCAAGAGTAGTAAAGTGAAACAAAATATCCAGTAATGATTTCAGTACTGAGACAACTCTGAGGCCAATTTTTTAAATGCTCTTAACTTTTTTCACAGTCTCCAATGAAATGATCCGTGTTTCCAGGTAAACTTCAAATGCATGTCTGCCACGGCACAAGACAGAACCACTGCTCCCCAACTCCTGAAACCCACTCTCTGACGCGCGCTCTGTTAACAATTTGGTGGGTGTCTTTTCATACGTTTTCTTTTGTATGCAAGAGCATATATGAATACATGTAGGATCTCTAAACTTTTCTTTCATTTCACAATGCTAAATGTCTCCTTATTTCCAACATGAGCTCACATTGTGACTTCTATGAACAATGACTTTTATAAAATGACTCTGTCTCATTCAGATATCACTTGATTCCAGTTACACACTCAGTTTAACATTATCTCCTAGTATTGTACCAATGTTCAGTTAACTGCTGCTCATGGTTAACCCAAATTACTTTAAACACTGGAATTGTGTGAGTGTGTGTGAGAGAAAATGAATTACCTTCCTAATTCTGTTTAAGACCACTCCTAAAATGGGCTTACACGCTCTGAGATCATGGGGCTGGGGTGGTGCAGGGGAGCATTTAGGAAGGAAGTTACCGGACACCAGAAATGTGCCACCCACGTGTGAGTAACCAATACTTTGTATTGGTAATACTGTACCGAGCAAAAGATAAAAGTGACCTACAGTTTTTAAAGAGATGAATGACACCGAGTTAAAGGTCAATAAAAGTTCAGAGAAGATAGCAAAAATCTTGGAAGTAGTGGAATTTCTAAAGGGTACTCCTAATCTGATTAGGCTAGAAGATCTCTTCTGGAAGGAACGTCACTTTTGCTATTTCTGTGCCAGTTCGACAATTTGCTGCTGCAGGCTCAGGAGCCTCCTTGGTGACCCCTGCCTCTCCTGTGAGCAGCCACACAATCAAGGTGGACGCTCCAGCCAAATTAAACCACTCCTCCTGCATGTGCTGCCCCATCACTGTGTCTTATTTTTAACAATACTGTAACTATCTGGTATTTTCTTATTTACTTAGTTATTTAATATATGTCCTCTCCCACAAGAATATCAGCTTAAGAAAGTAAGGACACTGTCTCTTTTTTCTTCCATTCCACTCATGCCAACAACCACTTACTGAGTACACACACAGTGGATAAAGGGGATGGAGGATTGAGAAAACAGGCAAAAACGGGTGCCCTGGTGGAGCTTGCATCCCCACAAGGAGAGACTATCTACCACAAGACTGAAATAGACAGTGTGTTACAGAGTAGTGTGCGCACTGGAGAAAAATAAAACAGGGAGAAAACACAGAGTGCCACAGTGAGAGCGCAGGTGTGGGGCTTTAACTGGAAACACCACCTCCAGTCCCTAAAAGAGAACGTGCAGGCAGCTGGTAAATACTGGCTCATGGGATGAGGCCAGAGTGACCAAAGCCAAACAGCGTATCTCAACTCCCTGGATACAGTGATTGGTTCTGAGATGTGCAGATAACAAGATCGGAGTCATTCAGATACAAGGGACTTTGGCACAGGCCAGCTCCGCGGTATTCGGTGCTGTAACCGTGTGAGGTTTGGAGCTACTACAGCCCTTTTGCAATCGTGAGAATAAAGCCGTCAGAGGTAGGAAGGCAGAGGCCAAGAGAGCAAAATAACCGTTTGACTGTCTGGTTCAAAGGATGTCTGAAGATTTGCCCCTTGACTGGTCTATTCAGCTACTTAGGACAACAGTAACTAAATTCAGTTACTTAGGACAACTAACTAAATCAGCTCTTCTGTGTGGGGCAGAAACAACTTCCTTCTTCTCTTGCACTACTGGGCGTTCTCTTGGGGCCATTTCCTCATTTGGAAAAGTTGCAGTTGCTGCTGTGGGGGTATTTAACCCACTCTGAACCCCAATTCCTCGTGCTTGCCATCTAAATGCCAACGCGCACTCCGCTGTCACATAAATCTAACACAACTGACTCCCAGCACGCCGTGTCTGGCAGTATGACCTCGGGCAGGTTTGGAGTATTCCCGCTACCTCCCTTCCACTCCCAGCCTCCACTTCTACCAGTCCGTAGCCATCTCCTACTCCCCGTCTTTCACAGCATTCCACCTACTAATCCATTCATTAGTCAGTCAGTCATGAGATCCAACACGTTTAGCAGGCGAGGCACTGACAGACCCAAAGAGTAAGACTAATAAGGCACAGTCCCTCTCAAGGACATCTCAGAAAGGAAAGGAAACACTTGAAAAATAGTTGCAAAAATGAATGCAGGCTAATGAACAGAATGACGTGCAGGAGGCAATGGCGGTGTGCGGGCTAGGGTGTCCCACAAGTCTTCAGATGGCCCGCCACTGCCCCGCCTGCTCTACACCCACTGCCGGTGCAGTCTTGTATACACACCCCCCAGCATCAGGGTTCCTCTTCCCTGAAAGGTTCTAGGTCCTTGTGGGCAGGAACTGTGTCCAATTCTTTCCTATTTCCCCACTTTCTAGCATATAATAAACAATGAAATTCCAATAAATGTCTATGAAATTCTAATATGGGCATTTTGGACTCAAACTTTGAAAACCATAGATGTTATTTATAGCCCTAGTTAAGTTCCGTGGCTTTTCGACACACTCCTACTTTCACCTTATCTGTTTTGACAGCTGAAAGCTTATCAGACTGCTCATCCTGAACTCCATTGGGACAGACACCTCCTCCCATGCCATCTATGTCCATGTGACCTCAAAACCAGCCTCTTCTTTGTGGATCACAATAGCTTTCTGCTTTGCTCCCACTAACCCGTGTTCTCCTAGGAGCCAAGGAGATCACTGTCCTAGAGAATTTCACTTTGGAGTGCTATATGCTGGAGCCACTACGCTGTGGCAATGAACTAGAGAATTTCCAATGCCACAGTACTCCTTGATCAATTTAGAAAAAAATTGAAAAGAATGATGAACTAAGTGGAAGGAAGTACAGCTTTTAGTCCTTAACACAGAGCAAACAACAACTAAAAAAAAAAAGAAACACCAACACAGCAGTAGGGAGTGGCGGGGGGAGAGCACAGTATGTTCCTGAACAAAATTTTCTGCATTCCTAAAAGCTATGTGGTTCAAAGGAGAAAAAATGTTTTTCTCATATAGTGACTAATGAACCTAGTTTTATTAAAGTGGATTTCCATAGGATAATCTCATGTATCACAAATTTAAATATAGTTTTAATCTTTTCCCAACTCTATGTGGTCATTTAAAGGCTATGATTTATAAGTCTGATAAATCCACTTGCTAGCCATATTACCCAACTCTAATCCACTATTTCAAAACGTTGTATTAAAAGTTTGGTGCATTACAGGTTTAGTCGGCTACGGGAGGGGCGGAGAAACAAAAGCCACGTTTACAATGCGGCCTATGGGCAAGTGTGGCCCAAAGCTCAGGGCAGGAAATAGGCTTGTCTTTTCTCAGTTGTCATTCCACCAGCATGCTGTGTTCCCCTCCCTTCTTTCATGGCCCCAGTCCCTTTTCCACCTTCCCATGAGTCCCTTTTTCCATATGACAATTTGGGCAGCTATGGACTGCCCAGAGCCTGATACAAAGGATGAATCAAGCTCACAAAATCTTCACTCTTCAGACCTCCAAGGGATGCCAACCAGACTAGGCATGGCTGTGTCCTCTTAAGGAAGGAAGGAGTGCTGGTCACTTTCTCTTGGCAGTACCTGCTCCTACCCCAGTACAGACCCTTGTATTTTTCCGGAGCTAGAGGAGGCTCACGTCTGCGAGCATGGAGTGGCAGAGCAGAGCTGTGTCCAAAGGTCCTTGCCCTCCCCTTCCATCTCCACCTTGGCATGTAATTAGGTGACCTTGGGCAAGTCACTTTGACTCCTTGGGCCTCAGATAATCCAAGCAATTGCTAGGTCCCTTGCAGTTCAAGTTTTTTATTCCCATTAGGTTCATTATTCCTATAGATTTGCTTTTATTGCATTTGCTTATTTGTTTTATTGGTCTCTGTTCTGCTCCCTGAGGACTGGGGCTATATCTGAATCCTCAACTGCTAGCACTGGGCCTGCCAGGCACCTAGGGGCATTCTGTAAATGTAAGGAGAATGAACATACATAGATAGGAAAGTCAGTATTTCAACATTGTTAAAGCAAGCCTATTAAAGCAATAGGGCTATCTCTTTGGTGGTGCCTCGGAGGCAACTGGCTGCTTCAAGGTGAAGCTGAATATCTCTTTCCCAGCCACTGATTGCCAGAAACTCCTTGAAAGGGATGATGCACTCAAACTTTGTACCTTTTGTGAGAAGCGTATGGCCACAGAAGTGGCTGTTGACGCTCTGGGTGAAGAATGGAAGGGTTATGTGGCTTGAATCAGTGGTGGGAATGACAAACGAGGTTTCCCCATAAAACAGGGTATCTTGACCCATGGATGTGTCCGCCTGCTGCTGAGTAAGGGGCATTCCTGTTACAGACCAAGGAGGACCAGAGAGACCAAGTGCAATCTGTTCAGGTTGCATTGTGGATGCCAACCTGTTCCCCACTTGGTCATTGTAAAAAAGGGGGAGAAATGTATTCCTGGCCGCGCTGACACTACTGTGCCTTGTTGCCTGGGGCCCAAAAGAGCTAAGAGAATCCGCAAACTTTTCAATCTCTCTAAAGAAGATGACATCCACCAATATGTTGTGAGAAAACCCCCAAACAAAGGTAAGAAACCTAGGGCAAAGAATCCAACATTCAGCATCTTGTTACTCTACGTGGCCTCAACACAAACGCTGGCGTATTTCTCTGAAGAAACAACATACTAAGAAATATAAGGAAGAGTCCACAGAATATGCTAAACTTTTGGATAAAAGAATGAAGGAGGCCAAAGAAAAATGCCGGGAACAGAATGCCAAGAGATATAAGGCTGTCCTCTCTGGAACTTTCTACCTCTAAGTCTGAATGCAGTAAAAAATGAGATTTCTAAGAGCAACAAATAAAAAAGATTTAAAAAAAAAAGCAAATGAGGAAAGGATGATCTGCTTTTTTAAGTTCAGCAGTCACTAATTAACTATGTTTCCAGCTACCTATAGGAAGCAAGCATCTTTGAGACACCACGTCACAAGGGGTAGAAGAAAGCAGTGGTTCTCAAAGAGGAAATGGGGTTGGAATAGGAGTAAGGTCATCAGATCTCCTTACACACAAAGTACTGACTAGAGTGGGACCCTAAGACCTTTTTCTGAGGAAGGTATCTCCTCAAGTAATTCCAAAGCGCTGATGCCCATCAACACATCACCTCAACTATGAACCATCACATCAGATAACCATTAAGGCCCCTTCCAGCCTTAGCAATATGTTAACTGTTGGATACATACCAAATTTCTATCATTTGTGCAGGAGTACTTCAGCATTATAATTTTATATCCAAATGTCTACTAGATGCTATAATTTTATGCCCTATATGTAGCTAATTTCAAGTATTTCATTAGGGGCTAAATTGTAGTCTCTAACACTACCACTTTCTAAAAGTATATTTCATGAAATTTTAATAATGAAAAAATAAATACATTATATATGGCAAGAGAGAGAGAAAGACAGTTCCTTCCATCGAGAGTAGGATGTCTCATCCTCGGCACTAATAACATTTTGGGCTGGATAATCCTTTACTGTAGGGGCTGTCCAGCAGCATCCCTGGCCTCTACTCACTAGATGGATGCCAATACCTGAGCCCTACCCCTAGATGACAACAAAAAATATCTCCAGACACTGCCACTGCCCTCCCTGACCCCTACCCCACTGGAAACCACTAGGGGAATAACATTAAACATGAAAGTAATTTAACAATCTAGGGTCTCAGGATACCAAATATCCACTATACATAAGGTAGAGTTATGGTCCCAACAGGCAATTACTTAAGAGAAAGAGCTACTTATATAAAAGAATATTCACTCATTTGTTGGTGGTTTAAAACACTTTATGAGTAATCAAATTAAACATGAGCACATACATGTTCTAACACTATTAAGGAATTCTAAGTGACATTTCCTGAACATTTCTAGAACTTTTCTTTTGGAAAACTGGACACCCTCATTCAGAATCTCATTTCACACCTTATGATTTAGGACCACATCTAGACAGAATAAAACAAAATGGAAACTTGTCAACTGTTTGATATGATTACTTTGTTTCAAACTTTTGTCCTCGTTGGGAAAAGTCTAAATTATAGCTTTTGCAGTCAACACTAATTAAATTAACCGGATAATTAGAAAATCTACAAATAACTTTTTGCCATGTGGCCATAATCTACTGTAATGATGCAGAGATATTCCCATCTATTTCCACGAGTCCTCTTAACTGGTTCTAAATACCAGGGGAACGAGAACAAGAAAATCATTCAGACTCTGCAAGTCTAACACTAGAGAGGGGTGTCTTTAGCTTTGATGGACCAAATACAACATCTTATGAACTTTACGTAAACTTCTTTGCAATTGTAAGGCCTCAAGAATGGTTCCTTCTCATTGGGTTTTTCTTTGTAACAGATTGAACAGAAGCAAAGTTATTTTTTTTTTATTTCTAAAGGGATATTATGTCTTCTGAGCAAAATGCGTCAAAAGAAGAAACACAGTGACTATTTAAGCTTAAAAAACTAATATTACGCATTTTAAAGATGTTTTTATGTGATAGCACGAGAATTTCCAAACTTTGTTAAGAATTACCAACCTGTTAAAGTGGGTACTTTTCTCAAATAAATTTAACTGATTTCAATTAAAGTAAATTTTAAATAATTTAAGATTCTTATTGTGCCTCATTCACAGTAAAAGATACAGTTAACCATTACCGATAGGCTAACGTATTTGTTTCCACAATTAAATATAGGTATTAAACATGTGTGAATTTTTAAGTACATTATTCATCTAGAGTCTAACATAGTCCACTTTTCCCCCAGCGCCTCCTTTGTTCATTGTACTGCTCATTAATAGCGATCGAAGAAAGCTGAGGAGGAATAAGAGGAAGATAAATGAACTACATTCATTACAGGATAGGTTTTAGTAAACAAGTTCATTTTCTTTTTTTGCTTTCAGTAAAACTCCTCAAAAATAATCAGGAGGTAAGTAGAGTAAATGTATTCTCTTTTTAAAGATGGAATCTCATATGTCCCTACCACTCCTATATATTCTGGAGACTATTTCATTTTGTAATATTTAAGGATTTTAGTCACATGCTTATTTTCCTAAAGGTTTCTACCAGTTTACTCTGTTTCTGCTTCCAAATGACTTTTTAAAAAAATGAAAGATAGCTTTTCTAAAGTTTATTATTGCAGACAAACGCAGAAACTTGTATTTATGCATAGGTGAGTACCACTGATAAATAATCATATACCTAAAAGTTAGATTTAAAATCACAGCTGAAGTTAGTCAATAACTCATACTGAAACACCGGTAAGCCCTTTAATGTGTCCTTAACAGTCCCTTCACAAGTCTGCAGTCAAGGCACATTGAAAATACTCTAAGTTAAATAAGAATACATGAAATAATATATTTAAAACATCCAGAGCTTCTTTTAGAAAAATTTTACTATTTGCACAATTAAACACAGTATCATTCTAGGAACTTATAGGGTTCACATCAGAGGTAGTAATAAACGAGGTCTGTCTGAAAAAGCCCAGCATTGTTAATATAACGAGAACAGTTTGCATGACATCAATGTAACCTGGTAGCTAAGGAGAGTGGACTGGAATGCGCGCATGTGTGAACAATGACGACTTCACTGTATTAGTTGGTGGGGAGTGAGCATGTGCACTGTGTGGCCATCACATTCAAAATGACTGAGCCAGTAGAGCAACGAATCTGCATCAAATTGCGTTAAGCTTGAACACTCCTCCGTGGAAATTACTTGGATGACTCAGAAGGCTTTCGGAGACGATGCAATGAGTGCAGCACAAATAAAAGTGTGGCACAAATGCCTCAAAGATGGTCGAGAATCTGTGGAAAGTGATCCACGTTCTGGAAGGCCTGCGACAAGCAGAACACCTGAGAAAGTTGAACACATGGCAGCAACTGACAGTGCGAGAACTAGACGCTGATCCGAGGATTCCAAAAACTGTGTCCCAGATATTGACGCAGGATCTCAGCATGAAAAGTGTCGGGGCAAAACTCGTCCCGCAACTTCTGCTGCCAGAGCAGAAGGAACATCGTGCTGCGGTCGCTAATGACTTGACCCAAACCACTAGCAATGAACCAGATTTGGCCCCCTAAGACTTCTGGCTTTTCCCAAAACTAAAATCACTTTTGAAAGGGAAGAGATCTCAGAACGTTGATGAGATTCAGGAAGATACAACAGGGCAGCTGATGGTGGTTCAAACAAAGGATTTTGCAGAGTGTTTTGAACAGTGGAAGAGACGGTGGGAGAACTGTGTGTGTTCCCAGGGTGCCTACTTCGAAGGGGACTGAGGGGTCATTGTCCTAATGTTCCTTGCATCTTGTATCTTCTTCAATAAATGCTTCTATTTTCCATACTACATGGCTGGATCCTTTCTAGGCAGACCTCGTAATGACAAAACAAGCAGTATTACACATTGCTGCCTTCCTTGTTTTCTCACAGTGTGTATTCTTTGTAATCAAGTTTGGCTGCCTTCTGTCAATGACACTGGCAAGTAACAAGTTCCCTGTGCCTTCCTAATCTTCTCTAATCTCTTTCTTTTAGAGTTTCAATGGGACTTATTCAAGATAACAAATAGTACATACTTTAGCACAGTGCCTAACACATAGTAAGCTTAGGAGTAACTATAAGCTTCCATTTCAAAAGGAAGAACTTAAGGCATGAAGCAAAACTAATCATCACCACACATATTTACCATATCCAAAGTTATTACTATATGGACATCATGAATTGGCTTTGTAATACAGGTCACTGCTTAACCAGGATAATATCAGCAGACCCATATAAGGTGATCGAAGCTGGCCCAAAGTCTTTTAAAAACCATACAGTTTGACTATGCAGACGGAATACTGGCCAACTGCCTCCGTTACCAGAAAGGGGAACGCACTGGATGATGAACCCTGGGAAAGGCCATGGCCCCCACCTGCATAACCAGATGGTAGCAGAAAATCTGAACATAAGCCACCATGACAGAAGCCTCTACCGGATTTTTGTCCCTGTTTTTTTGTGCAGGAATATTGGTATGGGCAAAGAGGATCCTCTTCCCTAAATCTTAGATAAGGAAGGTCTGCTACATATTGCTTCAGTCATTTTTAAGTAAAATCACGAAGGTAGCTTTGATTGGTTTTTCTTGCCTCATCGTAATGTTTTGATTAAAGCTCCTTTCGTTTGAATAGTTCGGCTGTTTTTCACTTTTATCGCCAGCACGTCAGGGGGAAAGCACACTGCTTACACAAAGCAGTGTGACCCGGCAATCAGAGAACCAGCTCTTAAAGGAGCTGGCTCTGCTCACACGTAATTGTGTGCAGGCAAATCCCTGCTGGGTTTTCTCAGCAGAGACAAGCCAGTTCCAACGAATGACGCCTGAGGCTCCTCTCAGTTCCAAAAATCTAGGATTCTAGCTTTTCCCTATAGACCTTAGAATCAGCACAAGCAGATCACTCACCTCCTAGGCCGGCATTACAGAAAGGTGACCCCCAAATAGAGTCAGGAGTCCCTAAGGTGGAAACCAAAGTCATTCAACACCACAGTCTCCTAATCCCTTTTAAACTGAACTGATGCAAAGAAAACTTGGTTCAAAATCACCCAATAACTGGCTGTCCTTCCCTACATCTAGCAGGGATCTTTTGTTAAAATTCATTTTACCTATGAGAATTTTATAGTTTTGTCTTCCACGTCTGTGAAATGCTGGAGGACAGAGACTTGCCACCCCACTGCTAACAAGCATGTAGTAAGCACATATAAGTGATACTGAGTAAATGATGCATAATTTCTCCTACCTTGGTGCTCGTCACACCCTGTACCCGTCGCATTTGGACGAGAACAAAATGAATGATTTAGCACTCGGCACTTGCTCAGCACTCCTCACACTTGCTAGAACTTGTACGAGTTAGGACAGCGCCCAGCAAGAGAAAATGCTTCATCACACACTGCTTGAAAAATTGAGTCGGTATTCATTGGGTTCAGCCCCTTTCATCAAGTTCTGGGACAAATTAACAACGAGTACCAAGGTACCACTGTTTCTCTACATGCCCAGCTCCGTGCTTGACACTAGGTTTGTAAGTTTAACTAAGGTAACAGTATTTGCCTTCCAGGAACATAGTCCACAAATGAGGAGGGAAAAATGTAATGTAAAAAAACAACACAATAACATGCTGACTGCTATTTCAGAGAGACTTGTGATTTGGACCATAAGGACAAATAATCTAAAATATTACCAACTTAATTTAACAGAAACTAAGACTAGTGCACCTGCACATTAAATATTTCAAGCTGTCAAGTTAAACTACTCATATGAATACTTTGAACCCAGAAGATGTGGATTGCGGTAACATTATGAAACACGGTTTGCCAGAAAACCCATTGGGATCAAAGACTGACAAAGTCACACACCTTGGCTTAGGTTTTCCTGACATGTGAAGGGAAAAAATCAGATCAAAAGCATAAACTGTGATGACAGTCTCCTAGGGAACAGGCACTAGTCTTACTACACCGATGAAATATTTTAATTATTTTTAAGTTAATTTTTAAAGTTACTTAATGCCACATAAGACAGTATTTCAAGAGCGGTCTTAAATGGTACTCAAGACTGTACTGTCCATCTGCCTCCCCAAAAGTTAAGGGTATCTGAGTAATTCTGAGTTCTCTCCATACTAAGAATAGCATTGTTCTATCGCTATTCATAGATAATTTGATAGTTTAAAGACAGAATAAGGGGGAAAAACATTAAACAAATTATCTCAATGTTAGGAAATAATTTAATACATAGGATCTTACTTTAAACCATTTCGAAGGTCCTTGGCAGAAGTCATCACCATTCATCATAAACAGAATCATTTTAAATACCAACACAGAACACATATTTATGTAAACCCTTACCAATCCATTTAATATAGCTTAGAGAATATCCTACAGAAATTTCAGTTTGAAAGGAAAAAAGGAAAGCAAAGCTACCCAGGTTTTAAAAGGGTACAGCTTTTTTTCAGACTAGAATCTGCCTGGGTAGAGATCACCTAGACTGCTGAATAATACCCATTACATGTATGACATGAGGAACTATGGAGTAAAGGGTAGAAATACGTAGAAAAAGCCCTGAACTGAAAGTAAAGAGATGACCCTATTAATTCATTTCTGCCAGAAAGACTTCCCAGCATGTTCTCAGCTACATAACCAGCTACGTACCCATGGACAAGGGATTCAATGCAGTTTGAGCGTCTTTAAAATGTAGTTGCAGCCTCATCTTCCAGGTCCCTCTGGCCCTAACACTATGAGAAGATCAAGTCGCAGTGAAGTATTATTTGTAAGCACCTTGGTTTTCATAACACCATATAAGCAAGGACAAACTTTTCAAAGTTAGCACGTTACCACAGAGTAACAAATAATTCTGGATCTGTATGACAGTTTATTATAGAAACTAACAAGAAGATAATTAACAGAATGTGCCATCTCTATCATTACCATACATTTTTTATTCAGAACTCCAAAGAGCATAAAAGTACTAACCTGTTAATTCTCAATATCATCATGTCCATTTGACAAAAGGAGAAGTTGAGTCTCAGAGCCCTGAGAGTATTTTGACCCTTTCTCCGCAAGGCAGAGCCGAGTACGCCAGGTCAGAGAAGTCCCTGGCTCCCTCTCAGACACTGCCTTTTAGGAGTAAGGCCGTGAGAGCCTCCTGGATCACTCGAAGGCAGAATTATAAACTACACACAGGAATCAAGTGGAAAAGTTTATGGCCAAATTTATGTCTCACTTAAAAACTGGGAGTGGCCATTACACTTAGTCTGAGTGTTATTCAAAGCTACACCCTACTTCAATTTCACCCCTTTGCTAAGAACCCTGGAAGGTCGTTTCCTAATCGAGCGGGGCTTCCCTCTCCGCTGTGAATGTGCCAAAATGAGGAGGGGGCTTCGTGGCAGAATCCATAGTTTTGTACATTTGCCTCTAAATTCAGTGGTAATTTGTTCGTAAGATGTGTAATTCTGACTTGTTTCAAAATAACATGTTTTCTGAAAGTAAAATGGTCAAAATTTCTTTTTAAAAGTTGACTGGTACCATTAAAATTACAAATGTAATAAGGACTCGTGTTTCCTTCACCTCTACCTCTCCAACGACCTGACACCGACCCACCCGAAAGAAAACACCCATGTTTTGACCGTGTGTATACTAAAATGTACAAATGTATACATTTTATAGAATGATTTTTATTACCGAGAGATATATAATGCATGATCATATATTTATATATACACAAATATCTGCAATTTCCTTTGTTCACTTAAAAATACCATGTACACTATTCCAAGTGTATCTCTATCTACCAATTACTTTTAATACAGCTGTATTATATTCCATACTTTAAATGTACCATATTTAGTTCAAAACGTTGTCACTGATTTTTCAATTGATAAAATACACTGTTTAACAATGAAGTTACGTTAACAACATATAGGCCACGAACAACAGACATCCCTGTACTCTATCCTTATGTACTGTTATTTTCCGTAGGATGGATTCCGACAAGGATAGGACCACTGAGATGTACATTTCAGGAGTAAAAAATTCACACTCTTATCAACAGGCTATGAAAACATCGACTACCCCATATCCTTATTAACATTAGACATGGTGAGTCCTTGTAAATTAGCCAATCCGAAGAGATAAAGATGACACTTACCATCTTCATTTGTGTTATTCTGACCCTCAGGAGCTTGAGCACACTCATAAATCTTCACTGGCTACATCTGCACTCTACCTGCTCCTCATCTCCTTTCTAAACTGCTTTCTTTTTCTTTTTATCAGTGTATTGAAGCCCTCTACAGAACATATTAATTTGTCTACCATAGTTTTGGAGATATTTTTCTGCCTTTGTTTATGATGTCAATTGCAAATGAGAATGTTTTGCTTTCTGTGTAACCAAACCTGCAACTTTTGCATTACGTATTGAAGTTTCGTAGCGAGTTTCTGAATTCCACCCTCATCAGGAAATTTTCCTAATATCGTCCTTCTCCTAATGTTTTTCACTTAAGTTGTTTCTTAGTTTTATTTTATTGTTAATATATTTGGAATCTGTCTTTATGATGTCAAATAAGGTTAAAAGCTAAGCCATTTAGTCTTTTAACAAACCATGCTTTTTCTATGTAGTTAAAATATAATTTTATCATTTCATTAACTTCACTATGTACGAGAACCTGTCTCTGGACTTTGCGTACTGGCGCCCATTTCTGTGCCAATACTGCACCGTGATTTATGTTTCCGTTCTCGGTATAAGGACGATGTTCCCTTGCAGTTTCATTTTTAATTTCTATAGATGAAAAAGCTTTCACTTGCAATAAAAATCTAAACACAGAATGTTGTATAGGATGTTCAACTTTCTCATCTAAATAAGGAAGTCATTGATCAATCTCATCTAAATTCCTCATGTAAGATTTTAAACAGTATTACATTTAAAAATAAAATATATATTTCCATAACCTAATAGATTTTAACATTAAAAACTTACCACTTCCACCAGTTCTAAACTCTATACCCACTTATTTAATTTGCCAACGTAAGTAATTAAAGAATATGAAATAAAAATTTGTCTTTGACCTTACAGTTTTTAAATAGGAAAACAAATTCAAAAATCTCTAATAAACGTTCCTTATTTTTATATGCTACAATTTATATGAGGCTGTCTAACTTTAAATAGGCCCGTTGGTCTGGCCCAATTTAAGAGAAAACATTGAGGCCACTGAAAATTAACTGAAATGTCAACCCACTTTAGAAGAAAGCTGTTAGTAAAACAGGGTGAAGCTACAAGCACTTATGAAAAGCACAATAAATAAACAATGAGCCCCATTCAAAGACACTGGGGAGACATTCAGGCTTTGCAGAGTTAGAACAAGAGACAGCAGAACCAGTTTCCACATGGGCAAGGGTTTGTTTATTTTATTTTGCTTATCTGAAATCAGAGCAAATGATGCCAATCGTTTGGAATGGCTCAGAAAGGTTCCTCAGCATCTAAGCAAGAAAAACTGCCGGGCTTTCAAGCAGCCTGACTGCCTTGCAGTGACTTCTGCTCCTGCGAGCCTTAAAGCTCCCATCTGAAAATTGAACTATTTGAGACAACAAAAGGTATTATTATTTGTTATTCATCCTCTACCATTTTTAGCCACATTTTCAAGAGGTGATCAAAAGAAATAAAGAATACTTTCTAAATTAAGGCTTATGGAAATAGTATGTTTCACACCTCAGAAAAAAACATGAGATGAATTTAAATGGCTTTTAATCATAATTGAAATTTTCTAAATAATCAACAAATACTGAAAACTTGAATTATAATGATTTGTTTCCATGATTTAATGTGAGGCCGGGCTAACTAATGAAAAAGCCTAGAATATGCTTCTTTTAGAGTATAAGTATGAAGAAAATGAAAATAATCATCCTTTTTTCACATAAAAGGTAAAAGTAACTATATTCTTTTGATAGGATAAAATAAAATTCAAAAACTTCAAGTACAATTTCAGAATAAAATCACCTGTCAAAATTTTCCTACTTTGAAAGCACCAAACAAAAGTTCATCACAGGCTAAAAAAATCGAAGACGATGAAGTTTTTAACTTTCACTCAGATCTTCTTCTGGCGTGTAACAGTCATTAAACATATCTATCCTAACAACCACATAGTTTTCTAAGTGTTTTTCAAGGTTCACGAAGATGATCAGACAGTCAGCCAACCTTAAAAGAGGGAAATACATCCATCTTCAGAACCTGAGAACTTTACTACCAATTAAACTAGTTACTTTCAAAGCTCTACAAAATGTTTTGAGAGCACAGGATTTATTGAACAGGTAAATTTAAGGGATAGATTTTTTTTTTTTCTAAGAGTACAGTTGTTTCCCAGGAAAAAGTTTTAGCACTGCCTCCCAAAAAAGAGAAAGAGAATGCGCTTTCCTTTCATAAGGTGATGAGGCAGCCCACAACAACTACAAGAGGTAAAATTACAAATTCCTTAATTCGGGAAAATTAGTTCTTTATCTCATCCTTGAAACACCTATTGTTTGGTTAGCTCACCCTGGAAGAGGTTTCTAAATTGGCGGGCTGTCATTAATCTAATTGCACATCGGGCTAGCTAATTAGAGAGGGCACTTTCCTGTTTAAAATACACTGCTTCAGGTGTGGCTTGAATTAGTAGCCAACTTTCACCCCGCACCCCAACTCACTCCAGAATCAACACTCTGTCTGGAACACCTACCACCCACCGTTGGAATGTGGCCTGCCTCCTCCACCTGACCGCGGAGGTTCCCTCTCTGGAAAGCCACAAATTGCAGCGCTAAATTTCAGCCAACAGAAGAAGGCATTTGGAGGTAAAGCCAAAATGAGGGTGAAAGAAAACTTTCCACTGAGAAACCAACAATAATAACTTATATATGAACTACACAAAAAATAAACAAATATGGGCTGTAAACCCACTACCATCCTCACTTCTCAGAACAAAGGAAGAGAACACAAAAAGGCTCGTATTCTGACCCGAAAGAAAAAATGTTCCGCAAAAGCAAATCAGAAAGTAAACAAGCTGGGCTACAGACTGTTCTCCTTGCTCTGAGTTTCACTGTAACTCTGAAGTTGATGTACCAGTCCAACTCCCTTATTTCACATAGACTGCTCATTTTGTGAAAGTGTACTCTCATTTCTTTTTTGTTTGGCTATTGTCACCTCCTCTGGTGTGAGATGAGCGAACTATGGCACAGATAAGGAAGACAAAACCAAGGACTGCAAGGTCTCGGAGCAGGACCAGGAATGCCAGTCAAGGGCGGCGCCCTTTCCCTCCAGGTTGACCTCTGCTCCGCAAGCACTTGTTGAAGGTCTCGGTGACCACACCCCACCTCTCCCGCCCTCTCTGAAGTTCTGGCCTTGTCAGTATGCTGGCTCTACGGAACTGCTAAATAACGTTTCCCAGCAAACACGCGGCACTTAGATCCTGCTGTACATTTGAAGAATCTGAAGCGAAATTAAAAGAAATCACTGCCCTAATTCCATTTTACATCAAAGAAAACCAGATTTTGCTGGCATACTGTATTTACACAAATGACCCAGCAATACAGGAAAACAAGACCATTGGGGGGTCGAGCTCTGCCCTGCAAACTTTCACTCCAGTCAATGCTGTGATCTCAGCTTTGCTTCTCCTGGCCCCAGGGAGCTTGAACACAGCATATGTTGAAATGAGGATGAATAATTCCCATATTTTCGCTGTTTCTGGGCTTTTACCTCTGCAAAACAATTCTGAGAATGCAGTTTGGCAGCACAAACCAAGGAAACCAGAGAGGTCACCACGGCTAGCTGACTTATCGACCGAAAATGACCCTTCTTGAAATCCAACATCAATGCCTGCAGATGGACTCACTCACTCTCTAAAAACAGTTTTCTCCTAACAAATGACTTACCTCAATTATGTGACAAATGGTGACTGTCTTGATTATAAAATGTAGTTATATCTGGCAGTGTTAAAAAGGTTAAAAACACAGACAACTTTTTTGGTTGGAATTTTCTCTTACATTCCTAAATCTACCAGATGTGCCTTTGGGCCAAGCCTGGGGCACTAGGTGCCTGGTATGTGAAGCCTTCCTTAGGAGCAAAAAGTAAGCTCGATGTTTTTTCATAGACCAAAGTAACCGTGAGGTTGTAACTGAACCACTCACTGCTCTTTTTAAGGACACACTTCTTTTAAGGTCTTACTTATCCTGCAATTCTACGGCAAGTTCATTTTCATCTAAGGACATAACTGCCACTCTAAAGTGCGAATCCTTACTATGAATCTACTGAATCTGTTATCCAGAAATAATTAATGGTAAAGCCCAATAACTGAGTAATCAAGGAAGAATTTTGTAATTATATCTCACACATTCTTTGGCCTTTTCATTATTGGGTGTGTCCCAAACAACTTAACAGTACATCTTGTAATGACTCATGTGTACACGTTACATGGACTTCTATTGGTGCTCTTAAAGATTCATACACCTAGAGTAGGGCCTAGAACGTGAGATTAAAAGTTATTTCTCAAGAATTTAATGTATTTTCCACATTCAAACTGTTCATGCTATGTAAATGGAATTTTAAAGACTTGTTTTCTTCCAAAATGACTATACCTGAGCCCAAGTAACCCTCGATCTTAATACTGGGAGAGAGAAACTGCTCCACGGGAGCCCGATGTCTAAGCCACCATTGTACAAGGTGTGCGGCGCACTCCAGCTGCAGTGTTGTTAGCCTGACACCTGGCACACAGAGTGTTCACAAAATCCCCTTGGACATGATATTCCAGAAGTATTTTTAATAAAAAATGTATTATTCAAAAATTATTCTATATTCACAAAATACTTCATTGTTCATTTAAAGCGTACTTTCTGAAATGTAAAATTTTATAAACACAATGAGATTAAAACATTTGCACTAGTGAGAGGAAGTTATTTCCCAGAAAAAGGAATAGAGGGTTTTATATAAAAAACTCTCCCAGCCCGAACCCCAACCTCTGCCATTCCCCTTCTTCACTTGGAGAGCAAGGCCACTGTCATCTATGATTTGTAAAAGCTAAGGGGACAGAAAGGAAAAAAATGACACTACACATTGGGTGTTATCTTGGTACTTCCTGTGGCTTCCAGCTGTCATGCACTTTATTCCTGGGGATATTATGAAATGACTAACCCATGTATAATAGAAGAAACATAACCCTTTTGAAGGGGGCAGCCAGACTCTGAATTAGTTACATTGTGATGTTGGTTTCATATAAATACTTGAAACCCAAAAGGCAGAATGTGTGTGTGTTAGTGGGGGGAGAGTAGAGGGCGGATGCTTCACAGTCCCACAACTCCATCTTGTTCTGGGGTTCACGGAAAACTGTCTTACATACGGCCAAGTGGAACATTAATTACAAAAAAAATCAATGTGACCCCACCTGAGAATAAAATAAAGCATCTAAAGGAAAAAATATGTATCTTCTTGTAGGGCCCTGACAAAATTCCAATTATACTTTTTCAAAAGAAATCCAGATATGCCTGCATAAGAAGAACAGAATTTATTCTGTTGATGGATTCTCTTTGTAAATCTACACAAGAATGGTTAGCAGTCAGAATGAATCAAAAGAGATCCTGTTCTCCAATGGGTAAAACAATTAAATGTTTCTATAGGATATTCGTACACTGATGTAATAAACTACTTCAAATCATATGCTACATATTTTTGTTTGAAAATGACAACACATATTTGTCAGCTTCTCCTAATTGACTCAAAAGATCCCCACACTTTAATTCTGTATTCCATGTCCTACATGAAAAGATCAGTATATAAATAAAGACTTGACTTTCTAAGTACTATTATAAAAACTGAACCAAGTATAAAGTTATCTAACATCTTCTTTAGTTTAACTAAAGTAGATCACTTGTACCTTCTTCAACTAGAATATTACTAGTAGTTGTATTTGTAGAAACAAAAAGAAAAACTTCCCATGATTAACTATCTGATTTTCTACATACTAGTTTGTTTTCTGCCAAGGTTCTTAATATCTCTCATAATTAATACAGTTGATAAAAATAAGTCAAACTTAAATGACTACTGAGCTCTATGGATCAACCTGGCTCATAGGACTTATTAATATAATCACACAAGCCCTCAAAC